>CM008333.1:608213-622501 GCA_002525835.2 Ipomoea batatas | reverse complement strand
AAAAAAATTAAGGACGTTTCGGTCTTCAATTATGAATGTTTGTTTAAAAAATAAATACAAAAAATATAGCGGTTCAACATACTTTATATAAAAAAAAATTGAAATGCCTTTGCATTTAACGATATTTCGACAATTTTGTTGATGAATGATTAAAAATGATCATGCCGCAATAATACTAAGATCAAATGAATATGTTTTAATAAAAAAGGACTAAAAGTAGATTGTCACGTATAAATCTATGACCAAAATGGAATTAACTCATTATTAAATTTAATCTGTACTAACAAATTATATTGAAAATTGTATTTTTAATCCCTAAGTTATAAGATAATTGTAGAATTCGTCCCTAAGTGTTGGTCGTACTCACTTTTCGTCCTTAAGTTATCATTGACGTTGCATTTTTCGTCTATTTACTAATAAAACATTAGAGACGAAATTTGTAATTTTAGGGTGTGTTTGGAAACTCGGAAAATGATTTCTGGAAATCATTTTTCGAGTTTTCAGTGTTTGGCAAGAAGGAAAATGAACCAGTCAACGGAAAATGGAGCTCTAGTCAACGGAAAATACACCTGCTTTTCCGGAAAATGACTTCCCCTTTTTTTTGGGGGAAGTCATTTTCCGTCTCCACTCTGCCTCTCCCTTCCCGCGAACAACCCATTCTAGTTTTCCAGCTACCGTCCATCATAACTTCCACCTTCCTCAGTTGTTGCCTTTCCCATCTCCGCCACCGTCGCCAGTCCATCCCCTTCTTCTCCCTCCTCTCACCCCATCACCATCCTTCTTCCCCTAATCGACCACACTTTCTGCAAAATTGGTGAAAAGAAAAATAATAATACAAAGGTTGGTGGAGGAAGTCGCGATGCTGCCATCTTCTTCGCCATTTCCCAAGGTGCTGCCATCTTCTTCTGTCGCCACCGTCGTTGCCCCTGTCGTCCGTAGCCACCATCATTGCCCCTATCGTCGTCAATATTAAGCCACCATTTTTCTATAGCCATCGTCATATTCTTCGCCATTAATGTAGGAGAAAATTTGGGGGAAATTTTGGGTAGGATTTTGACGCTTAGGTTTCCAGAAAATGTGGTCGATTGGTGGAGAAAATTTGGGGGAAATTTTGGGTAGGATTTTGACGCTTAGGTTTGAGTGCAAATATGGATTGTGGGCTTCTTATAATAATAATAATAATAATATTAATATTAATACACACCAAGACAGTTTTCCAGAATACAACCAAATACTGGAAAGGAAAATGTTTTCTGGAAAATGACTCATTTTCCAGAAAACATTTTCCAGAAGTCATTTTCATGCTTTCCAAACACACCCTTAGTATAACCCAGGGACGAAAAGTGATCACAAAATGATGAAAAATGCAACGCCAATGATAACTTAAGGACAAAAAGTGAGCATGATCAACACTTAGAAACGAATTCTACAATTACCTATAACTTAGGGACAAAAAGTGTACTTTTTTCCAACTTCTACGAATGCCTTTTTTAGTACTACACTGACTGTTATAATATAGTATATATTCATAACTACTTTCTCAACCTACTGAAGACCTCTCATATGTGAGAGTCACTTCATGCCATTAAATCACAAAGTCATTGGCTTTACAAGTGCTTTTGATTGCAACGAAAATGAGTTTTACTCATGTAAATTTTATTTATAGTTTCTCACTTTTACTACTTAATGTGATAATTGATTATTAATTATCTTCATTATGTGAGTTTCGATAAAATTATTGATAGGATAAATACGCGAATACGTAACAGTAATGCTCGTAATCGGATACGGTCAAAATACTCTTATTGATGAATGAACAGGTACAATAAGTTTATACCCTAGGGTAGCTCGGTCAACGTGACAGTGGGTCAGAGGCTTCCGAGCTACTTGACTATTATATAAAAAATAGCCAAAAGTCCTTCTCATAACATTAAATATTGTATTTATAGGTTGTTAGGGGACAGGTACCGTCCCTGCGGCTTGATGGTCGCATGGCGGGCATGCACCGGCCTAAAGGCAAGTCCCGTACTCAAAGGCCAAGTGTTGCGAGGTCACTAGCCTAGACCTTAGAAGGAACAGGCCAATGACCTATACTCGGCTCGGTCTATCCGAGTCTGCCCTAAAAAGGGCCTGGCTGGACTACCCTGCGGGCCATAGACCGGGGGAAAAAGGCCGGATAGATTGACCAAAGAAGATCAGTCAACGATGCAGATTGGGGGGTGACAATCCCTATCAACTAGCCCTCCTAGCCTGGTCTTCAACGATACTTGGAAGGAGGGGTCCGTGATATTTACCCACTTTACCAGGCCCGGCCGCAGATGCGCCATAGCATCAATGCGGGGGATGACGTTAGCGTGACATATCGATGACCTTTAGCTCACGGACACGTGTCGAGCGTAAGGAGCTCCTCGAGACCGGTACTAGGGTTTGGGAATCGAAACGTCACGCTTGCCTCGTGCCCTCTATAAATTGTGGGCCTCACAACGGAATTCTTTTTACGATTTCATGCTATTGCAGACCGGAGCATCCTAATGTACTTGCCAGTCGCTGTGTCAGTTTACTCCCGCTTCGCCTATTCTTTCGATCAGCGAACACCAACCTTCATAGGTATGCCTCACCTAACCCTCAACCCTTTAGTTAGTTAATTTAGAGTAGGCTCATGCGCGGGCTTTAATTTCCGGACTACCTTAAATTGAGACGCCTTCCCTTACCTTTAAGGTGAAGATATGTCCAACTCTGATAATCAGAATATTTCCGTTCGGGATTACGGCGGTTTGGTCAAGGTAGGTTTCTTCACAGTTTCTTCCTACGACTCTTATAGTCAGAAGATAGGCTCTTTCACGGTTTCTTCCTACGACTTGGTCATCTACGCGGGCGAGACGTACTCGAATGAACCGGTTGGGCCTTCCCAACCCGCTGATGATAGCCCGGGCGACCAGCCGACCTCCGCTACTGTAGAAGCCGAGTCCCGGCCTGTTACTGCCCCTCTAACACACGAAGATGTGGGGACTTTAGGTTAGGGTAAATTATCCCGGGCCAGGGCATGGCTAAACGATCTACCGCTAGATTCCTCTCCCCTGCGTCGGTTAGGAGAAAAATTTTGAATAGCGACGGGCTGGGCCAGCATACTAGTCTCCTTACCCGGGTCGAGATTGATAAGGTGGCCACCCTGTTGACCGGTCAGGTTGAATATAACGTCTGTAGGTCATTAGGGAGCATAATCGAAAGGACGCAAGGAGATTGGTTCGGAATCCACTTGGACTCCCTCAAAGCTCCGCTCACCTTCCCTTTCCAAACCTTTATATTGGGTTTTATCAAATACTATGGAGTTATGCCAGGGCATATCAGCCCCAATGGCCATCGGATCTTGGCCTGTTACCCTCAAATCTACAAACGGCACGACCTTCTATGCACCATGAAGCTATTCCGCTTTGTCTTTTTAGTCCGGCCCTTGTCCCCTAAGCACGAGGGTGGTGTCTTGTGCATTCAGTCTTGGGGTCACTTATGCACCATTGCCGACATTTCGGACAACAATAAAGGGTGGAAAGATCGAGTCTTGTCAATTAAGTATCCATGGCCGCTTCCGATTCCACGCACATGGCCGACCCATGCTATAGACCACACCCGCCCTATCAAGACTCGGGCCTTCGGTGACGCGGATGTTAAAATATCGGCCAAGACGTATGACTATAAAATCTTTCGCACTTTCGCACTATCGGCCAAGACGATCTCGACGATAAGTACATTTCCAAGATGGCCATCATGACTATGGCAGTTGGTCCTCCTACACACGAGTCAAGCTCATAGGATGGAACCGTCCGATCATTGCTTCTTGAGTCTAACCGAATTATTTTTTCTTTGCAGCTATGAGGAGTTTCGCGGTTCAAGCGCGCCAACCTACCCCCACGACCAAGATCAGCTTGGGCTTAACGAAGGACAACTCCTCGAAACCGGGAGTCAAACAGGCCGAGCAATCCGTTCCATCCGGCCTGCCTCTCACGACCACCCGTCCAGTTAGCCGCGGGACCGAGGTGGAGGCCACGTGGGCAACAGCCAAGCGGGGCAAGGAAAAGGTCTTAGAGATAGGGCTGTCAATTCGGGCCTAGGCCCGCGGGCCGGCTCGCACTCGCCCCGCAATGGGGCGGGCTAAGGCTTCAAATATAGAGGCCCGCAAAAGAGCGGGCCTAACGGGCTAGGCCCGCAGCCCGCGGGCCAATGTATTTTTTTAAAAAAATATTATATATCTAAATATGTAAATTGTAATATCCCCACTTCCCCCAATTAAGTTAACCCTACATCAGTAAATCCCTAATCCTAAGCCTCAAAAAGAGGAATCTGCTTCTCCCTCTCTCGCCCTTTGCCCTCTCCCTCTCCTCCGCAACAGTCACGCCATCGCAACAGCCGCTCATCGCCATCCCTCCGCCTTCTCTCTCACCTAACCACCACCTTCACAGCCAACGCCACCATCCCGAGCCGAGCTGAGATCGGAGGAGCATCACCGATTCACCGCCATCGCTATCGCCGACGCCATCCATTTCCAGAAGTGAGGGGAGCCGACCCGGATCTGTGAAGACCGAAGGCATCCACCGTAACTGGAGTCGGTAGTAGGACGTCTCCGGGAAACCAGCTTCGCCGCTGACGTCGTCTGCTTAACCCCGTCGCCAGCGTCGATTGGTCGCAAGTTCGCAACACCGGCCTCGCCGCCGTCATCCCGGTCTCCGTCAATCCAGTGAAACACAACATTCATAATACCAGCGATTTTTGAATCCAAAAAATTGGCGAACAAGCAGTAGGATTTGTGGAATTCTGTAAATTTGAGGCTTACAGTTTTGAAGTGTTCTATGTTTTTGTTTGTGAATTTGTTGTGGACTGTGAATATGTAAATATTAATTTTTAGTATTTAATTTTAGTTTTTTTTTTTAAATTTATTGATAGGCCCGCGGGCCAGCCCGCGAGACCCACAAGCCCGCATGGGGCGGGCTCGGGCTGTGTATCTCTCAGCCCGCGTGCTTTGCGGGCCGGCCCGCAAAAACCAGCGAGAAAAAAAACCTGCAGCGGGGCGGGCCTAATGGGGCGGGCCGGCCCGCTTTGACATCCCTACTTAGAGAACGATGTCGATGAGGTTGCTCCTCTCAAGCGGCATCGTCAGAACAGCCCGACCTCGATGACTTTTGTCATCGACGTCCTCCTAAAGCACGGGGACGATCATCCTATCGCGCTACTGAGTAAAATCTGCGCGGTTGCGCCACTACATGAGCTTACAAATGGATGGTCAACTAACTTGGTCGGCGAGCGTATCGCCCAGGACCTGATGCAGGTAACTCGCACTCCGCTTGTTCTTGCTAAGGACTTGTATGCTAGCAGTCGTAACCCTTTTTGCTCTTGTCTCAGATGGCCTACTCGGCAGATATTTTTGTTAGGGCTCGAGAAGGGGACGAGATCCATCGGAAGAAGGTCACCCCGCTTATGAAAGCTCTGGCCAAGAGGGACGCGAAGCTGAAAGACCAGGAACTTCAGCTGAAGACGGCCGATGAGGCCGTGAAGGCGGCCAACCTCTGGGCTGAGAATGATGAGCTCATGCTCACGGATCCCGTTCTTTGGATGACCACGTCTGCAAGGACCTGAGGACGGTTGAGGATTATTTTAGTGCATTCTCGAAGACCTAGGTCGGCGAGGGTTTAATGTATACCTACGGGACTTGGGCTATGCAGGGTGAAGTCCGGGCTACACTAGAGGCGGCCGTTGAAGAAGATGACCTTCTCAAGGTCTTGGGCGTACTGCCAAAAGACGTTCCGGACCTCAGGCGGGCCTCGGAATAAGTCTCGAGGTAGCCAAAGGGTGCCGAGTAGATTCCTTTGCTAGTTGTGGGAGCCCGGCCCCGATGTGCCGGGTAAAACTAAGGAAACCAACTAACTTCAGCCCTCAGGCTTTTTTGTTATTTTATGAATAATTTTGCCTTGATTTCCACTATAGCTCCCCCCCCCCCTTGTTTTTCAAAGGTCTGAGGACCGTTATGACCGGGCACCTTACTCCCATCAATTTAAGGTCCAAGGATCGTTATGACCGGGCACCTTGCTCCCATCAATTTAAGGTCCAAGGATCGTTATGACCGGGCACCTTGCTCTTGGGATAGGTACCTTGCTCCAATCAATTAAAGGTCCGAGGACCGTCGTGACCGGGCACTAGGACACTCTTTTCTCAATAACACACTTCATTACATCAACAGAATGGGGATTACAACTCAGGTCGCTAGTGTCCTGCACATAACTTAGGAACGCGACCCACTTGTTTTACAATTACAAACATACTAACTCTAATGGTACAAATGAACTAGGTGTTGAGAATTCCAGATCCTGTCAACCGGCCTGCAAGTAGTGGTTTCTAATTTGTACGTCCCCAGCCTTATGACCACCGAGATGACGTACGGGCCTTCCCAACTCTGAGCCAGCTTTCCTCTGTTGAGTGGTCGACTAGCCTTCCTCTCCCGAAGGACATAGTCTCCGACCTGGAAGTATCGAGATCGGATTCGAGCATCTGGTATTCCTCAATCCTTTTGGCCGCCAACTCTCTTCATTCTTCCAGACAATCTAGATCGGAAACCAACAAGGCACTATTCTCCTCTTCATCGAAGGCTTTTTCTTGAGAGGTAGGGATTCAGGCCTCCATAGGTAACCGAGCCTCAGCCCCGTAGACCAGGGCAAACGGAGTCTCATTCGTAGCCTCACGTGGAGTCGTCTGGTACGTCGAGAGGATGTAGGGTAGTTCGTTTGCCCAACTGCGGTCGGCCAAATGCAGCTTTTTCTTCAACCCCTCTAGGATAGTTCAGAGTATGGTGTTGATGAAGGTTTATGGAATCGGGTTTTCCTCCTAGCTTAGCTACCTTGTTTTTGCATAATTTCATGCATGTAAACCATACTGCTTTTCTGTTTTACAAGAAACTTTGTAGCTTTGTGGATACTTGAAAATCCAACATTACTATGTTAACATGACAAATACATGTGTTTCCATGTTGCTTTGCTTTGAAGAATTGGGTTTGCCATGTAAGAAACTTACGTTGCCGGAGGTTCAAAAGTTGTTTAGTTCTCCGACGAGTCAGAGAAACAATCGTCGTCGGAAGCTTCTTATTGGAAGCGAAGTACGAGCACCGTACCCTCACTTATCAAGATGAAATGCTCATTTCAGCGCTTATATATACATATATACGCTCCTAGTAAAACCTACGCGAATAGCAAAGAAAGAAACGCGATTTAGGGAAGGAGAAGATGCTTTTTTTTTTAAATCCCGATTTTACCCTTCTAGTTTGACCGGAGAAATAGACTTAGGACCAAATCGTGTAAAAAAAGCATAGTTGGGGACTAAATTGAGGAATTTTGGTAGTCAATGACCAAATCGGTGAAATCCTTATAGTCGAGAGACAAAATCGGTAATAAACTCATAGTAAAATTGTACATTACCTTTCAAATATTGTACTATAATTGTTTATCGGACAAAATTTTTCTTAAATCGTTAAATTTCCATACATACATACATATACCTATCCTTTTAAAATCTTTCTTATAAAATTTTTCTTATAAAAAATCTTCCCGCATTTATCCTTATCCTTGTTTATTTTTCTCATAATGTTACTAACAGAAGTTACAAAACTTAATAATCAACAATATAAAATTTAATGTGATCTTTGGTCAATTAATTAGCATGATTATATACATAGCATTCAAGTTGAGCACCAAATATTAAAAATAAGGAAACTTTAAAATCATTTTCTAATTTTTTTTGTAACAAAACTAGGTTACGTTTTTTCTTCATTTAATTAATCTTCTTTTGATTATTTAGAAAAAAATCAATATTTATGGTTTTTCATTTCATTATTGGAATGATTTAGGTCATTATGTTATTCATAATTTTTATTTATACTTCTATAATGATACAATTGTATATTACCTTTCAAATATTGTACTATTATTTTTTAACAGACAAATTTTCTCTTACAACGTTAAACTTACATACATACATATATACAATGAATTGTTTAGTATTTGATAATAAGTTAGTGAGATTCCAATTTACGGCACCCAATTGTTATAAGTCATGTCAAGAGAGATTTTATGAGAGAACAATTTTGAAGGGAACAAATCATTTTCCTATATATTAACTCATGATCAAATGTGAATTATGTTTCATGTGATAAGTGTGGACTAATCTAATACATCCATCTAAGATGATCAATGACTAAAAATAATAGAGAAAAAATGGGATTAATTTTCATAAATATAACAAATTTTAAAGTTTATAATATTTATGAAATTGACCATCTTTTTTTCCCCTTATTTTTCTTTATTTTCTAACTTTTAGATATACTAGATCTGCCAAAGACCTTGTGGTCTAGTGGCACCTAGTGTCTCGATTTACACTCCCACATAAATGATGGGAGTGGGTTTGAGCCTCAGTGGAGTGTATTGTTGACTCTTAGTAGTGTTCAAAACCCTCAATTTTTAGGGCTTAATTTTTTTTTAAAAAAAATATTTTCTATATAATGCATTATTTTTATAAGTATATTTTGACCAAACATAGACGCTCAATTTTTAGGGCTTAATCTTATATATATTTTATATATAATGCATTATTTTTATAAGTATATTTTGACCAAACATAGCTGATAAGCCAATTTTGACTAGTTTGACTGGTTAATAGGCTTGGGGATGTTTGGTTATTAGCGGATCGGTTAAATTTTGACGGATTTGCCAACTTTGGCGTTTTGACCAAACGCCAAAGTAAATGTTTGCGAATTGCTCCAAACTGCTGAAAACTCAAACGCTGCTATTAGAATAGCAACGTTTGAAGAAAATATATATTTTTTCCAAAATGCACTTACTTATAATTATTTTTTAAAAAAACTGAGAATTCGAAAGGCTTCTAGCCTTGGAGGCTTCTTAAATGAGAACCTTTCAGCTTCTCAAGGGGAGCATGTTGCATGCATTTACATTTAGAATAGGAGCATTGCTCCTCTTATATAGAAGAGCTCAAGTGCTCCTTTTTACAATAAACTAATACTATCAGTTGGTCAAACTAGCTAACCCAATCAGCTATCACCTATCAACCATTTGCCATTTTTCTTTCTATTTTTGTAACAACAATAATAATATTTTTTCTTTCTTTTTGATTTAACTCATCCTTGTAATTCTTTTTCATCATCATCGTCGTCGTTATCATCATCATGACAATAAATAAATAAACAAATATTGTAAAAGTAATTTAAGATTTAATAAATTAGCATAATATATTTATGCCCTTATAAGTCATTTTACATCTAACAAGCTAAAAGTAAACAGTTAATTTACCAAACACTTTTTACAATAAACTAATACTATCAGTTGGTCAAACTAGCTAACCCAATCAGCTATCACCTATCAACCATTTGCCAAACACCACCTTTGAGTTTGTATGCTTTATTTTTTCTTTGTAGATTTTGTATGCATTATATTTTGTTGGGCGTCAATCGGGTTGGCCGAGTTCAGCCCCTGCTCGATTCGAGGTGCGGCGTTGTGGCTTACCATGGAAGGATGTGGTTAAATGATTAATGTCAACCTACTTATCACCAAATGGTTTTAAGTAGGATATGACGACCAAATAGCCAAGGAACTTTGTGGTTAAGCGTGCTTGACTTCCCACGATCACGAGATGGGTGACCCGAAGCGTGCTTGACTTCCAACAGTCATGGGATGGGTGACCTTTGGAAAGTAAACATAGTGTAGCACTGAGATCTAACATATTTTCTATTACATTTTACATTATATTTGTAGTTATATAATAATTTTTTTTTTAAGAAATGGGTTCAAGTTGAATTATTATATGTTTATATATGACCCATATTTTTAACGGATCGACCCTGCTAATGGGACCAGGGTCTTATATATATATATATATATATATATATATATATATATATGTATATGTGTGTGTGTGTTCATGTTAGAACATGAGCCATATGATAAAAAGTGTAGATTAATATCATACATTCAATTGGGTTGATCAAGGGCTGTAAATTTTTTTTTAAAAAAAAATTAAAATTTGGTGACAGTTTTATAATTATAACAATACATTTAGAAACACTTGATAGTTTATTCGCAAATAACTAATAGTTCACACATGTGAATGTACTATTATAGATCCTGAGCGTGCTATCAGTTATGCGCATATGCACTATCAAGCATTTTTCAAATGGATTGTAACAATTTCGAAAGTGTCATTGCGTTTTGTCTTAATTTCAACTCTTGATCAACCTAGTGGCACCCATTCGCATATAATCCTTTACACTGACGCGTACATCTTTTGTCCTTGTTTTATGTTTTCTTTTATTTATTTATTATTAAAATTAAGTTGAAATTATAGGAATGTGAAATTATGACTACTTTTGATAGTGATTTAAAATTGTAGAGATGTAGAGAAACTAGCATGGAATTACAAATATGATTATATGGAAGTAGCTAGGACCATATTTGAAAGTGAGAGAGCAGGGTCGGCCCTGGGCATGTTTGCCCAGGGCCAATGCACAGGGCCCCCAATCTTTGGGGGCCCCACAAATGCCATAATACATGTATATATACTATATATATACATAAAATTTTTTTTCATTTTTTTGGGCTTCCAAATTTGTTTTAAAAAAATTATATACATATATTATATTATATTATATTATATTATGGGCAAATTATTGTGTGAACCACGAATATAAGGTACATTTTTTATATATTAAAAGTATATTATTTGTGTACTGAATGTACATGATTTGATAGTATATAAAATAATGTACTTTTAGTATATTTAAAAATGTACTTTTTATTTATGGTCCACACATTCCAATTCCATGTAATAATGATTGGAGATTATGAGGTTGGAGTAGTATTGCAGTAACCACGCACTCACGTAGAAACGAAGCGTAAGCATAATCTTTTATTACTATAATTTTGATAATTCAATCATGAATCTCTATTTTCCCTAATCCCTTTTCCTTTTCCCTAATCTTTATTTCCCTAATTCATTTTCCTATTCCCTAATCTCTTGGTAAATAAGCCATAATCAATATATAGTTCATTACCTTCGTTGAGTCATTTCCCTCAAGTTCTTCATCAGACATCTAGTAATTATTAATTAAAACTTATTAACTTAATTGTACATATTATTTGATTTATTTCACATTTATTATTTATTAGCATGACTTATTGACTTAATAATTTTAAATATTGAATAATATATTCAAAAGTTTGTTTCTTGATAAATTATTATTGATAGAGATTCAAAATAATCTTTTTAAGAATTTTGTAATTATGTTTTCTAAAAAAATATTCATATGAGTTTGAGAAGCTTAAAAAGAAAAGAATAATTGAGTAACTAACTTTCACAAGAGGGAGCTCTTGAAAAAATTCATTACTGTTGTAAATATATTACTAATGGCCATTATTCTGAGACTTTTCATTTGCCACTTTCCAACTCCCTCATTATGTTGAGAAATGAAGAGTTGTACTATTGTATATATATACATGTTGATGGATGAATAAAATGTGGCTTTTGAGCTTTTGTGATCTTGTGTTCTTCTTCTTCTTCTTCTCCTTTGCCTGATCTACACTACATTATCATATATATAATCCTAAGCAATTACCGGGCAATCACCACGCGAGAACTGAGCTAATTGAGAAGCCAAATTACAACACGTTATCAGCACGAGTCTCTATCATGATTTTCGGTGAACGGTATGCTTGCTATCTTGTCTTGTGCATTTTATTATGAAATCTATAGCTTTGTTTGTGCATATTGCCTTCCAATATGAATTGGAACCCCCAATCCTTGTGTCTGTGAAATAAGTACTCTCCTTTTTTGATTTTATTATCTATATATGTGTGCTTCTGATAATTAGTATGATAATACTCCATGTTTGTTAATTACTTGTGAGTATATGAACGCCTCATCAAGCTATGGTTAAAGTTTTGGGGTAAATACATGGGTTTGTAAATATAAATTCTCTTGATTTATCCTCCTGAATCATGGATATGGATTAAGCTCTACATGAACCATGATGCTTGAAAATGGTAAATACATGTGGTTATATACCAAATTGTATGTATATGTATCCATGTATGTTCTATGGCTTTGGATATCGAATGCATAATCGATTCTTATTATGTTTGTATCGGATTGCTATATTTGCATTAGAATACTAAGATACATATACGCATATTTTTGTAAAATGGTGTTTCTTCATCCATTGTTTGAACATGTATTCAAAATAGTGGGTTTTCCCATTGTTGTCACACATTGCTTCGTAGAGTTACATGAAAATGATGATCTTGTAGATCATGTCCTCCATTGCCAAATGTGGTTTTATTAAACTCTCTTTTGGTAGAAGCAATTATTAAACTTGGGCTCTAGATATTGAATATATTTGGCATCTAAGAAATTGAGACAAGCTTTTGTTTCTAAGTCACAGAGCATTGATACCCAGAAGGTAAAAGCTCTCATTTTCATACGTCACCACTTGAACCACGACCTTAAAAATGAGTATTTGATTGGAAGTCCCTGAAGGACCATTTCGACCAATAGTCATCAATTGTCCTTCCTTAGGCACAATTTGACTAGCTTTTAATATCGAGTTTTAAGATTATAAGTCAGTAAGTGACTATAATTCAGCTCTGCATAAAATAGTCTCGCAATTAAAAACTCTGCAAACAGAAAGTTTCAGAAAAATGCTTATTTGAAAATATTATATATACTTTTCATGCGAGCAACCTTGTACTCTAGCAGCAGTACAAGACAACAAATTATGAAGCATTCTAAGCTGATTAGCACTCATTGTAGCTAAGAAACATAACTAGTTGTTGATGAAGAATCAAAATGCATGTATTGTTGGTTTTGCACTGGTGCCTGAAGCACATAATGTTGCATAGTCGAGCAACTTTATAAGGCGTTGAGGTCGAGGTTATAATTGGTGTGGTATGAGTTTCGAGCTCAAAAATTAAGAAGCAAAGTGATCAAGGTAATCAATGACGACCATACTTATTGAGGCAAAATTCTAGCCAGAAGTTTGCTATCAATGTGGGTGTGAAGGGCTTTGGTCCTTATGTGTCGCACACCAAAGAATTTTGTCATCGAAGAATGAGTCTCAGCTCATCTTGTTGATTCTAGTTTGCCTGAAGCAAATACTGTAATAAATGATGATAATGAAATGATGAGGTATTGATGAAGATGTTTGAGTATTGCATGAAAATATATTCATGTATGAGGAGTTAGCTTATGCCTGAAGCATATGTGACCGCAATATTTGAAAAGTTATTGCATGGCCGAGAAGTATATATATACTTACGAGTGCAAAGAAATTTAAATTTACTGATTTTCTTTGCTGATTTTACTACTCGGTTTAACTATTTGAAATTTACTATTCAGAAGTGTACTTCTCTAAGCTTACCTTTCTAATCTTACTTCCTGGAGTTACTTCCCTTAGTTTTGATGCTTATTTATGAAAATTTTTCTCATGCATGAAATCGTGACCCTCGTATGCAATTAGCTGGTTGCTAATTCAAGGTTGAAATTGTTCCAAAAATCCTATATCAATCCTGGAAGGATTGCTATTATCAAGAAATTATGATAATCCTTCTTTGACTAATTTTAAGATACCAAGATATCGAATCTCCCTATGAATATGTCTTAGTGCAATTCTATGTTATTTAAGGAGTGATATACCCCTTTATCAGAATGATCATTGACTTATGACATACATGATATGATTTTTTTAAATGTTATTAGCTTGAAATATAGAAGCAAATGATATCATATCAGTTTGTCCGAAGCAAACGAATGAATGAATTATATCATATCAGTTTGCTCGAAGCAAATGAGGGAGTGAATTATATCATGTGAATTTGCACGAAGCAAATTAATCAGTGAGTGAAACTAATGGATAGTTGAGGATAGAGATCTGGAAGATCTATTTTATTTGACAAGCTTCCCAGTTTTCCTTTGATTATTGTGTACCCTTATAATATCATTTGATATGTATGCTTTCATATTTGATCATAGATGATTGCGTATATGTTTTGGGTACTTCATATGTTGCGGTACATTTTTTTTAAAGGCTTTAAAGACCCAAATGATATTATAATATGGGATGAGCTATTGAGTTGCCTTGGGCAAATATTTTTTTTTTTTGAGTCAGATTCCTTCAAGTGCATATTATATAAAGCATATTTTGTAGAAGAAAATTCTTAAAGTATGTATTTTCTTGTTGGGGACATCAGTTT
>CM008333.1:580501-590618 GCA_002525835.2 Ipomoea batatas | reverse complement strand
AAATTTCTAATGCTTCTAAGATTCCTAACTTGAGTATAAGCAAGCATTCTAAGTTCTAACACACATGTATGTATCTGATTATTTGACAAATTCTTTTGATTTGCTTTACAGCTCTGATGGTGGACGTGAAGCTTTGTTAGCTTTGGTGCATTTTCCTGAGGTAAGTTGACCTCCTGTTTATTTTGGTTGGAGTTGGGCAATGAGGCTTCTCTTATCATACTGCTATGAGGAATCAAACATAGACTTTCATGGCTATCCATTGGGCCTGCTCTTTAATAAGAAATAATGATAATTTCATATTTCCCATTTCTATCTCAATTTAGTCAGATTCATACTCCCTCTGCTTTATTCCTCATTTCCTATTGACAATTGTTGAAAAAACGTTAGTCACTTAGTCTTATTGATTATATATATTATGCTTCTGCAGGCAGTTTCAGTTTTAATGGCAACACTACACTCTGCAAAGGAATTGGATCCAAGCTCCGTAAATAGTGGTAGATCTATATTATTTTGCTCCTAGCTGCATTTTTTATATGCTTTTAGTATGCATTTTCAAGTAGTGTTTCTGAAAATATTTGTTTTTGAGTTTCTGTTTTGTTTTCCCTATAATACTTATGCTGCCATAATTCTCAATTTCCAGTTGCTTCACCATTAAACCATGCAATCTTTCACTCTGCTGCTGAAATTTTTGAAATCATTGTTTCCGATTCAACTGCATCTTCTTTGGCATCTTGGATTGATCATGTGAAGGAACTGCATAAACTATTACTGTCTTCCTCCCCTGGTTCAAACAAAAAGGACGCTCCAGCACGACTCTTGGACTGGATTGATGCTGGCGTAGTTTACCATAGAAGTGGAGCTATTGGTCTTCTACGGTATGCTGCTGTGTTGGCTTCTGGAGGGGATGCACATATGGCCTCAACAAGTGTTTTATCATCTGATGTGATGGACATTGATAATTTTATTGGCGATTCTTCAAGTACTTCTGATGGTAATCTGATTGACAATATTCTTGGAAAACGCATCACTGAAAAAGATTTTCCAGGTGTCATTCTTCGTGACTCATCTGTTGTTCAATTGACAACTGCAATCCGACTTTTGGCATTCATTTCTGATAACATGGTATGACTTCTGAAAACTTTTATTTTTTTAATTCATACAACATATGATAGTTGAGAAAGCTTAATAGTAGCTGTGATTTCATTGATGAAGACTGTTGCTGCTGCACTTTATGATGAGGGTGCTGTGATGGTTGTTCATGCTATTTTGATAAACTGTAGGCTCTTGCTTGAGAGATCTTCTAATGTCTATGGTAAGTATTTTTGTTACCAGCTGTAGGTGGTGTTGTGCTGACTTTATCTTGAATATATTGTACTATTTCTTTTCATTTGAGCTTGTTCCTGGAGATTGCTTCAAGTTGGTTTCCGGTTGCTGACTGACAGGAAACTCTTTCCTAGTAATTTTCATAGCAATTTTTTTCCATGAAATTTAAATTCCATTCCTCAATTATTTTCCACGAACCAAATGGAACGTTAAAGTCTAAAATTTCAAGCCAGAGACCAAAAGTGAAAAAACACAATAGTTGAGGGACCAAAACTAGACACTTTTATTGAGTTTTGACAGCATTTAGGATCAAAATTTCCCTTAATCTGTCTTGTATTGGGAAATTCAAAATTGGATTAATTAGGTTGGATAAAAGTAGGAATTTGGAAATATTAACAACTTATATAAGAGCATATAAATTGAGAGTTCCTAGAAGTGCTCTTTCTTTGGCTATTATTCAATTAGTGTTAAACTTGTTTAGTTGTGTGTGGATTGATGTTAAGATCTTCTGTACATTTGGTGGTCTCCCCTCGGTACCTCATTAATGATTAAAAAAATCTGGGGCATCACAAGGCAGTACTATAGGTATTGTGACCCCAGACATTTTTCCTGTCATACATGGTCATTTAAAAGTGAAAATTGAATTTTATACTAGCAAATTGCCATCTATTTCCACCAAAAACTATTTATGTTTTTGCCTGTAAGATGCACTTCATGTAGCTCCAAATATACCTAAAGCTAAAATCACTCTCTAAGGAGCGTAGTGCATGAGCTATATTCTGAGAAGTGCTGTTATGCTGATACCCTGGTTCCCTTAAATTTTCATAATGAGGTGTTGAAGAGAATACAACTTCAATGTGCCATACTATTTGTTGTTCATAACTTGACCTCCCAATGATATCTAATTGTAGCAAACATGTTCATAACGATTTGCTGGTCTTGAAATTTGGTTACATTCTTTTATGCATTTATACCCTCTTGGAGTGCATATGCTTATGCCATAGTATGATTTCTATTTTGACCAGATTATCTTGTTGATGAGAGTACGGAATGCAATTCAACTTCGGACATATTGCTTGAGCGTAATCGTGAACAGAGCCTAATTGATCTACTCATTCCTTCTTTGGTGCTGCTGATTAATCTTTTGCAGAAGTTACAGGTTTGCAGAGACCATTCTGTTGTCTATTACATTTCGGACATCATCTGTCTATAACTGCCTATTCCCATGGTTTTGAAACTGACTGCCATGGATTTTATAGTTCTTTTACCTTGAAATAATTTTGGCTTTGGTTACTATTGGGGGCCATTTGGTACTTTCCCATCAATTAAATTCCCAGGAAAATGTTTCCAAAGAATATGTTTGATGGGAATAACTTTACGGGGAAAATTAATTAACATGTTTGGTGTTACCTTTATAGTATTATCAGGGATGCTTTGCACCAGTGTAAAGTTAGCTTCATAGCACTCAAAAGATGGAAGAAGATGATTAAACTCTGCCTTTGTCTGAGAGTTATTTCTGTGTTCAGCCTGCTAGCTGTTTTTCTTTTGTTGGGATCCTTTATTAGTAAATTCCTTTTTGCATCAAGTTTCTAAGCTGGACCTCTTTTATTACTCTACTTATAGGAAGCAAAGGAGCAGCACAGAAATACAAAACTAATAAATTCCCTTGTACAGTTGCATCGAGAAGTGAGGTAATGGAGGCATCTTAGAACTTCCTCCCAGGATCAGTAGTCTCTTCCCTTCTCTTTATTTATTTATTCTGTTTGTTCTGGTGAGAGAAAATTCGTAAATTGTTGAATTCATTATTTTGCAGCCCAAAGTTAGCTGCCTGTGCAGCAGATCTATCTTGCCCTTGTCCCAAATTGGCACTTGGTCTTGGAGCTGTTTGCCATCTTCTTGCATCAGCATTAGCCTGTTGGTCTGTTTATGGGTGGACTCCTGGCCTTTTCCATTTCCTCCTTGACAGTCTTAATGCAACTTCAGTTGTAGCACTTGGTCCAAAGGAAACCTGCAGCCTTTTGTGTCTTCTGGTATGTGAATTTCATGTGTCATTTTGTTCTTCTGGAATCAGAGTGTGTTGGAAGTTATCTAATTTTGGCATGGTGTATGTATGGGATCTTACAATTCTTACTGAACCATATGCTTGTTTCAAGAATGATCTGTTTCCAGATGAACGTGTCTGGCTTTGGAAAGATGGAACACCCATGTTGGCTACACTTAGGGCATTGGCTGTAAGGACACTGTTAGGACCTCAGAAGGAAGAAGAAGTTAATTGGTACCTACAGCCTGGACACAGTGAGAAACTACTTGCCCAGTTGACACCACAACTTGGCAAAATCGCTCAGATTATTCTGCATTGTTGTGTTAGTGTATGTGGCTCATGGTCAACATGTTTTATTTCACTTTATTTTTTTTTTATTATCTCCAGACATTATACCAATTGAAAATTTGGGTTGAGAACTGCCCTTTTTGGATTTTATCTAATTGGTTTTTGTTAATATACTCCCATTTTCTATCACTCTCTAAGGAAACTTCTCATGTCATGATGGTCTTGATGGCTTTATGAATTGAAATGTGATGCAGTGATGCTATTGGTAGCTCTTGTTAAGCAAATAGACACTTTATTTTTTATTTTTTAAGAAGACTCAGTTGCAGTTTAATAATAATGCAAATGATAACTAGTTTTAAAAGTCATTCCACATTAAATAGTATAGAAATATCAGGTTGGTTACATGGCTAGACAGTCCTTGTAGTCTTTGGATTCACCAATTCTTTACATTTATCTCAAATGGTAGTTATATATATAGGCAATTCTCTTCTGAGCATTGATAGTGATACAACTCTAAATCCTTCAGTTGGTCTGATGGTTTAACACTTGTTACCAGACATTGATCGTGGTCCAAGACATGCTGCGAGTCTTCATTACTCGTATCGCATACTTAAGCACTGATAATGCTTCAGTACTTGTACGGCCTATTATATTGAAGATCCATGATCATCTTTCTGACCACTCAATATTGTCAGAAGTGGATACCTACAAGGTATTTTTCCCTTACAGTGAGTCTCTTTTTCTCCAGATGAGTCTTTTTTTTTTTTTTGAATACTTGTTCAATGCCTAGACATTGTATTTTATTCTCTTTATTTCGCTGTTTTGGTTTTTCCAGGTTCACCACCTGCTTGTTTTTCTCTCTCTTCTATTAGAGCATCCACAAGCTAAGGTGCTCCTTGTGCTTAAATTTTGTTTTTGTACATATTTCACCAACTTCATCTATGAAATAAATGGCAAAACATATTAATTTCTTGCTTGCTTGTTTTGTATTCATCAGAAAATTATGTTAAAGGATGGTGCTGTTCAGATGCTAAGTGAAGTGCTTCAGAAATGTTTAGCTGTTGTCAGTTTAGATCCCAAAGTGTTCCTAGAGAACAGAAATGTTTGTGGCAAAGTGACTTCAGTAGTCAGTTGGTGCATCCCAGTTTTCAAGTCCATCTCACTGATTTGTGATAGTAGAACACATGGACAAAGTATTTCAGTTCCTGATAGGTTAGCAACTCTTCCATAGATTATAAGCAATTTGCTTTCTCATCCTATGATTTTGATTTTCTAAATTGTTTGCTTCCAGGCACATCTCTGAAACTTTTACAGCTAAGGAATGTATCTTAGTCCTTACATATCTTCTCACATTTTGTAAGGTACGTTTTTCTTCATATGCATAAATTTGATGGTGCTTCTTTGGCCTATGACTTATCGGAACTTATCCACTCCAAAAAGTACAAGTAGGCTGAACTCTCAAAAGATAAACTCTTTTAAAGCTAGATAGGAGACCCATAAGTTCCAAAGTTGAGGCTTTTCAAAGTAGCCTCTTTTAAAATAATTTCCAGCTGGGCCTAACAAACACATAATAAGGGATTGAAACTGCATTATTTGTTATAATGCAATCGAAGTACTGCTTGTTAGCATCTCTACCTGGTTCAGTGTTTTTACAGGCCCAATATTAAGTCTCTTTTTGTTATTCGTTGACATTTTGTACAGCTGCTATTTTTATTTTATTTTTTCACAAGAACTAATGAATACTCTTTTGAAGCATTAATATTTTTGTGTTTGGTGCTATTCTTTTCCTTGCATGTTACGTCTGTGTGTGTGATTTTAAAAATCCTGTATTTAGGTTCATTTATAATTGTTTACCAATGTGTGATGAGTGTCTTAATTCTGTTTTAATTGAGGCTATTTCTGTTTCATCATTCGATCTTGCTATTTCTATTTTATTTTATTATTTTCCTCTTTTTAGCCTTCTTAATTTTGTGTCTAAGATCTGAGGTTTGAAATTTTTTGGTTTTAACTGGATCATGTGATTATGCATCCTTTTGCATTTATCTAAATGGAGAATTTTTCTTTTTCTTTTTACCACTGTGTTTAGATACTGCCAGTTGGAAAAGAATTGATCACCTGCCTCTCAGCTTTTAAAGAATTGTGTTGTTCTGCAAGAGGAAAAAGTTCTTTGCTTTCCATTTGTCAGCATATTCTGTTAAGTAATGAGGATCGTGAGTCTGAGAGTCGGTTTGCAAATATTCATGACATCATCAACACATTTGATTGGAAGGATTATCCTCCATTGGAATATTGCTGGCGTTTGGTGTTGAGCTCAGTTGCTTCAAAGAATGTTCCTCTCGCATATACTGTTGAGGCTATTGGAACACTATCATTGGGTTCTTTGTACTTCTGCATGGATGCAGACAGGTCTGGGGATTTGGCTTCTTTAGGTTCTTAATATGAATAGCTATATTTGCATTATGACTTAATTCTTCTTTTGGTCTCATTTAATCTGGGAATTACAGCATAATAAATTTTGTATAATTTGATTTTAACCCTATATATTTATTGCTTCCTCAGTGTGAACCTGGAGAGGGTTGAGGCAATGCAATACCTTGTTGGTTTTAAGAATGGGAGTAGCCCACCGGTACTTTGTGAGGAGAGCATGAAATCTTTTGAGAACTATACCAGTTTGTTTGGATCAATGGGAAATGATGATATGTATTCTGTGGGTTTTGACAAGGCTTATCTGGACCACGTACAAACCGGTTTTCTCCTTATATCTTTATTTTATCTCTTTTCCCTTAGTTCTTTGTGAACATCTTTGATGGTTTTTATGGGTCTGCAGGTCAAGGAGTTAGCAAGGTCACTAATGCTTTTGTTGCATGAACCTACTGGCACCGTGAAGGCAAATGAAATTGCCAGCATCCTTTCCACTTCACCTATTGATACTACAGTTTGTTCTAAGATTCATAAACTTGTAGATGGAAGTGTTGGAAGAATAGAGGACGATAGCTTAGATGAACATGGAGACAATTTTCTGTGGGAGTGTCCTGAAAATTTGCGTGATAGATTGACGCAAACTGGGCTTGCCAGTAAAAGGAAAATCTCCTCAATGGAGGGGTCAAATAGGCGTGCCAGGGGAGATGCTTCCTCAGCCGAGACTGCTGCACCAGGTGCATTCTCAAGGGGGTCTGTACCCCCTGTTGTTGTTTCTGGCCCTACTCGAAGAGATACTTTCAGACAACGAAAGCCCAACACTAGCAGACCTCCCTCCATGCATGTTGATGACTATGTTGCAAGAGAAAGAAATGCTGATGGGTCCAACAATTCTAATGTCATTGCTGTGCCAAGGATTGGATCTTCTAGTGGGAGACCACCATCTATTCATGTAGATGAATTCATGGCCCGACAAAGGGAGCGTCAGAATAGTGTGGGGTTGCCAGTTACTGATGTTGCTGCTGCACAAGAGAAATTGGCTCCTGTTGAGAATAAAGCAGATGTAGAGAAATCAACTATGCCTCGCCAGTTGAAACCTGTTCTTGATGATGACCTTCAGGGAATAGAAATTGTTTTTGACGCTGAGGAGGCTGAACCTGATGATAAACTGCCTTTCCCTCAGCCAGATGACCATCTACAACAACCTGGATCTGTCATTGTTGACCAAAATTCTCCTCGTTCAATTGTTGAAGAGACTGTGAGTGAGGTGAATGAGACTAGACAGTTTTCTCGTGTGGGTACTTCCAGGGTATCTAACCCCGCCGATGAAAATACACACAGTGAATTTTCTTCTTCACGGATGTCAGTTTCTCGTCCTGAGATGGCATTGACGCGAGAGCCAAGTGTTTCTTCGGATAGGAAGTTCAGCGACCAGTCTGAGGAACCAAGGAGTTCCACGGTAAAAACTTCCAATGGGTTCGATTCTCTGGGAAAAGCTGTTAGTACTGGTGCATTTCCCAAGGCTTCTGCTTCACCTCTACAGACAACCGTTGACTCTCACTCACCAGCAAATATTTATACGAGAACTACTGGAGGACAAAATCCCGCTATTGCTTCTCAAGGATATTATGATCAGAAATCACAACCACCAAGTCAGGCCCCTCTACCTCTAATGCCACCTCTAGCAACAACCTCTCCTGTATTTTCAAATCCTGCAGATCACACTGTATGTCCGTCCATCTTCTCCATTTGCTATTTCTGCAGCAGATGTTTAGCCTTGACTGCTGCCTGGCTTTCATGTAAATTAAATATTCTTCTGTTCATACTTACAAGAAGCTTAATACGCAACCTTCCTTCTTTTTTTTTTTTTCAGGTTCAACCAGACTATTTGTCTGCACGGAACAGCACCTCTGCTTCTACGACCTCCAGTCCTTTGCCAGATTCCAAGTATGGTCGTACAACACTCTCTTCAGCTGGTGGATCCACCAGACCTTTTCCACCACTTCCACCAACACCCCCTCCTTTTGCAGTTCCTACTAGCTTTTCCTCATTAAAACCTTCCGCTTCACAGTCTCCGGTCTATAATCAGAATGTTTCTGGTACAACTGAGCTTCAGCAGACCTCAGCAAGTGATGCTCGACTGGCTAATCTTGCAGCTTCTGGGCCCATACTGACCACTTTCTCTCCCCCTCCTTTAGCACCTCCCTTACTTTTCAGTAGACCCAGTTCAATCCCTGTTAATCCCTATGGAAGTAACTCAGCTCCACACCATATAGAAAGCCTACCCAGTAACGCACAAAATCTTCCTGCTTCCTTGCCTTCCATTCACTCTTTACCGTCTATTGCTCAATTGCAGCCATTGCAGCCACCACAACTTCCTCGTCCACCATCACAGCATCTCAGACCATTCATACCAGGTTCACTGCAGTCAGACCAGGGAGTTTCATTGTTACAGAGCCGAATGCACATGCAAATGCAACCATTACAGATGTTACATCAACCCCAACTTTCTCCAGGTCATGTATATTATCAGACCCCCCAACCACACGAGAATATTTCACATTCTCTACAGCAACAGCAACAGCAACAGCAACTGCAGCAGCAGCAGCAACAACAACAACATGATCATCTTCTGCCACAAGGTTCACGTCAACAAGGTGATTCCCAGCAACAAGATTCTGGGATGTCATTACAAGATTTCTTTAGATCCCCAGAAGCTATTCAGGTACTTCTCACTAATCAGTCATGCATCAGCATGAAAAATCTAGTGCCATGCAGTTGGAATTTTCCTTTTAGATGAGAGACTGATCATTATAGTTGTTATCTATTGCAGTCTCTATTGAGTGACAGGGACAAACTCTGCCAGTTGCTTGAACAACATCCAAAGCTGATGCAGATGCTTCAGGTTTGACCACTGTTTAAGATCTCTCTTTCTCCTTCACATATGCAAGTGCACGTGTGTAGTTTTGCTTAAATGTGTTTAATAAGTTCTTCCCCTTACTAGAAACTGTTAATGACTGTCTTATTGATTCATAAAATTCATTTTTAAGTAGTCAGTTGCATGCCTGTATTCTTTGGCTTATAGAGATGCTCAATTTATGCTTCATTCATGAATCTCAGAGGAGGACTGGAAGGTCCTGTTACTGGGATTCCTTGTTTGCTTAAATTCATTGATGTGCTGTAATGCTCTGAAATTTTCAGGATAGATTAGGCCAATTGTAGGCGTAATCAAATCAGGTTGTCGTGTCGTTTTATTTGCTCAAATTCAGAGCCTTGAGAATGTCAAAGGGCGGACAGTCTTCAAATTGGAGCGAATTCAGCACTGCCAAATCCCCTGTTGGTTTCAACTCTCTGCGGGTTGTCTATACCATGTTGTATCAAATATCTATCATATATCAATTGATGTATTAAAGTTTTGATTCAATGTACTGTAAATTCTGTGTAGCATGTACATTACTGTTAACTTTCGGTAGCTACTACCTAGACATTCTGCACAAAAGCATGTGTTTTTACCTTAGCCTGATTTAGTTTGAGCCAACTAAAAATAGATCAGAGGTAAGGTAGAGATATCTCTCAACATTGTTAAATACTACTGTCTGTAAGGCAAGTATGGATGGACAAGTTAGACGTATTTTGGGTTAACCGAGTTTCTACACAAACCTTCTTTGAAAATTTATTATTCATAGTATATTTATTATATTTTGCCATACTTATTATGACCATACACTTTAACCTATCTATAGTATCTGTTCAGGAATTTTGAATCATTAGTCTTGCCTAAAACTAGCGTAAGTTGGCCAATTCTATCAAGAAGTCCATTATATTTCCAGAAAATGGTTCGCTCACAATAAGAAACTTCAACTAAAGTACCTCTTGGATCGAATTCCTACATCTCTGGCCATTTAGACACCTTACGGGTAAATGTAAAGGGTATATATGTACCCAAAAATATACAAATAAACGAGGTACACCCCCAATCCATAAAAAAGAGTTTAGAAAGCAAGCTGAACAATACATACTAAGAGCTTGTTTGAAACCAAGAGAAAA
>CM008333.1:569884-580325 GCA_002525835.2 Ipomoea batatas | reverse complement strand
TGAGTAGCCAAGAAGAAATACCTATGGGATGCATAATATTTCACGTCCCTTGTTGGTTGGACCGCTTAAAGAGAGCAAAAGCACGAGCAACCCTTCTTGACTTTGTGCGCAAAATCAAACTTGGATCATACTGGGAAAACAAAGCTCCAAGAAACTGAACTGGAACACCTAGTCGAACCACCAAAAAGCCAACAAGAAATTTCCGGTAAATCAAATCCAAGTCCCCAGGATGACTTGGACAGGGGCAGTCCGAACTACCATCCCCACTACTAGCCAGTGGACAACTATAAATGGATTTGATTTAACTCTTTACCGGATCACCATTAGGTTGGGCTAGTATACTGCAATCCGCCAGTATATACGGGGTAGCATACTACCACCCCAACTTTCGACAAGTTGGCATGTGTAAGAAGCATGTTCAAGGGGAAAAGCCCAAGAAAAAGTGGGGCTAAAGGCACAGAATGGGGAAGGAAGTAGGTATGAGAATTGAATGAACAAAGCTAAGCTCTACATTCAAAGAAGCGCAAACTTCAAAGGAAGTCGCAAAAAGTTCCAAAGAGGAAAGTAGACTAATTAAGAAGGACCAAAGAAAAATACCCAAGAGAGAATTAAACATTGGGCAATAGCTCCGTAAGGGAGTCAACAAAAGACTAGGGGAGGCAAAACAAAAACCAAACCATGTGCCTAGTTCCCACATGGTTTGGGTAGTGAGACTACCATCCCTACTGTTAAGCAAGTAGGCAACAAATCCGGCTTTGACACAAATGATGCCTAGACCGAAAAGTCGGCATAAAGATATCAACATTAGATGCCAAGCAATGCTAAAAAGCACCACCATCAGAAAAGTGGGTAAAGAGAGATTTCCCTATACACATCTTGGGCAATGATTTTTACAAGACCCAAGATCAGTACCTTGCCCTCCCCACGCAGGGTTGCATTTCGATTGCGCCATAAGTGGTAAACAGTACAAACCAAGGCAATGGAAATGACCTTTGAGTGTAATCTTGCACCCCTGTGAATTCCCTTGATCCACTTAATATAACTATTAATTGCAGTAGTGCTTTTGTGGAATCTAAAATATTCCCAAACTTGATTCCAAACTTGTAAAGAAAAATGACAATTAAAGAAGAGGTGTTTAGTCGTTTCTTTATCGCCAATGCACAAAGAGCAATCAGTGTTAATATAAAAATAAAAAAAAATCAAATCTATCATTCGTGGGAAGCCTTTGATGAGCCGCCAGCCAAGTGATGAAGAAAAATTTACGAGGGAGTTAGGATCTCCAAATAAATCTCTAACCAAAAGCGGGTTACACCTTCACACGAAGTAACTGATAAACATGGGAAATTTGGAATTTATTTTCCTTCCATAATTAAGCATGAAATCATTCTGCCCTTAGCCATGGAAATTTTGTCACGGGCTTCATAGATCTTCTTGAACAATGTTGAGTCTCTTTTGTTTGGGGACCATTCCCAAACATCATTACCATTAAGGTAGACAAAATTCACCCACTTAATCCAAAGTGAATCTCTCTTGGAGTGGACGTCCAACAAGATTTTGGCAATGAAAGTGATGTTCTAAACTTTGAAATCATGAATGCGTAACCTTCCTTCCACCTTAGGATGACAAACAGTGTCCCAAGCTATTGGGGAAATTTTTCGACCCCAAATAAAACTCCTACAAAGGGAAGAGATATGATCAATCACATTAAAAGGGAGGGGGAAATTTTGCAACCAAAAACTCACGGTCCCTTGGATTACTGAATTAACAAGCTCAAGTCTCCCCACGTAAGAGCCTTAATGATGGGTGAAAAAGGAGCTACTTTGAGCCTTTGTCCATCAAAGGGAATGCCAATGTATCTCACCGAAATGTGTCCCCTAGGAAATCTTGAAAAATCAAGCATGTTGTCTTGGATCCCTGCCACAAAAATGGTAGATTTTGCAATGCTAACAGTAAGGTCCAAGGTATCCTCGAGCTCTTTAGGGCAATCAAGAATGACAGAAACCGACGATGGGTCTCCTTTGGAGAAGAGCATTATATCACCTGCGAAAGCTAGATGTGTAATGCCAAGTTGAGCACATTTGGGGTGAAAAGAAAAGAATGGGTTCTTAACTTTGGATTTGAGCACACGGGAGAAATATTCAATGCAAATGGTAAAAAGAAATGGAGAAATCGGATCGCCGTGACGCAATCTTTTTTTACCATCGAAATGTCCATAGAGGCAACCATTTATGGTAACCGAGAAGGATGTTAAAGTCACACATTCCATTATCCAAGGTATAAATCTTTGGGGAAAGCAAAGGCCTTCAAGTGCTTCTTTAAGAAAATTGCAATCAATGGTGTCATATGCCTTCCTAAGATCAACAATGATCATGCATCTCAAAGAAATCCTTGTCCTGGAGTATCTTCAGATTAATTCTTGGGCAAGGAAAATGTTATTTGGCATGTTCCTTCCCTCCACAAAGGCCCCTTGAGCAGGGTCAATAATATATGGAAGCACATTGCTCAATCTCTTAGCCAAAACTTTTGCAATGATTTTGTAGGGTCATTGTAACAAGATATTGGCTTGAAATCCCATACTCCTTGTGATTGTGAAGACTTTAGGATTAGAGTAAGGATGGTGTAGTTCAACTATTTGAGTAGTCTGCCAGTCATAAAAAATTCTAGAACTACATTTAAGGCTGCCTCACCAATAAAGCTCTAATTCTTCTTTAAAAACCCAGGTGAGTATCCATCGAGCCCCGGGGATTTCTCATCACTGATGTTGAAAATAGCATCCTTAAATGCGAGGAAGGCTGCCTAAGTTGATTCTTGACCCTTGAAGGAAGAACTCATGTTCACAGTTTCTCCGGCCCCTTGCTTCCCCAAACAAATGCTGAAAATGATTAAGAGGGAGCCGACTTGGGCAATGAAAGTAGTGGGATCTCCATATTGATCCAAAATAAAATTAATGGCCACATCACGATGTTGCTTGCGAATCAAATCATGAAAGTACTTGGAACTCCTGTCGGCTTGAATTAAATGCCTAGTTTTGAGCTTTTGGCAAAAGAAAAGTGATTCTGCCTTAGCAAGAAAACAAGCACGCTCCCTCAAATTTTTTATCCTCTCACGATCTTTTTCCGAGGCAAATTCAACATTGAAGTTGTGGATGAAAGCCTGGAATTCCTCATTTTCTCTCTTGGCCCTTTCCGAAATATACCCAAATTCCAATTTGTTAAACTCCTTAAGGAGAGTTTTGAGAGCTTTTAATTTAGCCGCAACGAGGAACTGCTTGGTACCTATAACGGTACTGCCCCAACCTTCCTCAAGAATGGAATGAAACCTGGGGTGTGTGAGCCACATATTAAAAATTTTGAAGAGCCTATTTCCCTCACAAGAATTATCAAAAAGCTTGACTACCATCGGGCATTGGTCAGAAATGCAATCAAACTTCAACAAATCCACAAAACAAGCTAAGGCCAAGCTCTGCCATGTGATGCTAATTAGAATGCGGTCCAATTTAGCCTTAACCCGTCCATTGGTCCAAGTAAATAAATTGCATGAACTTAGAGCATCAATAAGACTAAGTTGAGTGCAACAATCCACAAAATCTCTAGTGAGATATCTAGTTGGTACCAAGCCTCCTAATTTATACTCCAGACATTTCACCACATTAAAGTCTCCCATAATCATCTAAGAAATGGGGAGGCCTAAGGGAGATGAGCTTATCCCATAAAGATCTTCTTTCCACCACGGAATAAAGCCCATAAACGACATAAAACAGAAAGCTTTGGCTTGATATTTTACACCAAAGCAAACAGTGAACAACTTGCGGTGAAACATCAAGAATGGAACAATCAACCTTAGAGGGATTCCAAGCAAGAATGATCCTCCCTATATGAATAATATTGAAATCAACAAAATGATATTACTTATTAAACTGTCATTGAAACAACAAATTCACCTTGTTAGACGAAAGTTTGGTTTCAAGAATACCAAAAAACGAAATATGTTGCCTCACAAACTTGGAAACCCTACCCACTTTAAGGGCCTTATTAAACCCCCTCACATTCCAAAATGCAAGAATCAATTCACCCCGGAGGTAGGTTGCCATCGACTACCGCCACAGGCCACTGATTTATCCTTCACCATTTTCAATACGGATGCCCCCTGTTGCACCATTGTCTCTAGCAGTGGCCTTCTTTAGAAGGGAGAGAAGAGCATCCTTAAAACCAGTCTAGCGACCCATTTTAGCCCTATTCCTTGTTTGCTTTTCTCAGACACAACCTTATCCTCTAAAGGAATGGCATCCTCGGACCCAATGCAAGCGAGATCCCCCACTGCAGTCACGATTTCCTCCTACATGGAATCGACATCCCAATCTAATGGGCTAGCAACGGTTGGTGGATCAACATGCACTTCAATGCACGGAACAGAAGTTTCAGCGGCCGCTAGACATGGCATAGGGGGAAATGATTAGCCTGGCTCACCAGCCACATCGGTACACGGAGTAGAAGTGTCTGAAGGCACATGATCAGTATATTGGCTTGGCTCAGTAGTCACAGTAGCAACCTCTTGGTTGTTCAATGTTGTTTTTGCCTTCTTGCCTTTCTTCTTGATCCACGGCTTGTTAATTGTGCAATCATCAAGGAAATGCTCATTGCTTTTGCATTTAGTGCTATAGCACGGATTAACTTCATAAATGACTTTCTGTCGGAATGATTCCCCATTTGGCATGTTCATCAAAACAGTTGGAAATGCTCATTGCTTTTGCATTTAGTGCTATAACACGGATTGACTTCATAAATGACTTTCTGTCGGAATGATTCCCCATTTGGCATGTTCACCAAAACAAATTCAACTGCACGTTGAGAAGTATCCACATCGACAAGGACCCTAGCAAATTCACCACTGCTTTAGAGTGCCAACATTCCATGCGGAAAAACGGCAAGCTGACCCAAATTGGAATGATGCTGAAATCTTTGTTTTTGAGTCGGAATTTCTCCGGGAGCGGTTTTCTTTTTTTTTTCTTTTTCTTTTTTTTTTAAAGCGTTTTTTTTCAAACAGAAAATACAACATGTTGCTCATAATAGCACATTGATCCTTATCATATTGAAATCTGAAGAGCACGTGGCCATTTAGACGGGTAAAAATTTTACATTGGACCTTCCAAGATTCAACTAAGGGTTGAATTGCTTAAATTCCCAGAAATTTCCCCGCAAAGCATCCAAGAAGACCAAAACCTCACTCCTCCTTGTAAGAATTTCATTCAATTCAATTTGGGCATTCTCATTAACCAGTGGATAGAATTTTAACTTGTCCGAGTTATCCACTATGCTCTTGTTCTGTTTGAATAAGTCAGCCCATAAATCCTTCTTCTTTGATGTCCCAAGATTCTGATTTTTTGGGGAAGATGATTCCCCCAAATTCTCATTAACTTAGAAAATGTGTTTGTGGACCCAAGAGATCTTGAGTAAGACTCCTATGTTGACTCTTTGTGATTTGCATCTATTATAGACAAATATAGCAAGAGACAAATAAGAGGGATGTCACCGTTTGATAAAGGAAAAGCAACTGCCCCACAGTGATGAGAGAGAAAGCGACTGCCCAAAGTCAACTAAAACCAGTGCAGTACTCCAAAGTCTACACTGATTTGATAAGTGAATTCAAATTTCTTGGATGGAAAATAATCTAGCCACCGGAAAAATCAAACCAATCGGAGTTCAATTTTCTCACGAGCTTTGCCGGAAAAATTCACCAACTTGCAAACTATAAATAGCCCAAAAATCGCCACCAATAAATACACTGCTTCGGCAGCCTGGGACTTGTCTGGACCACATAAAACGGTTGTGCTAGACTCAGTCACTCAACCAAAAAGGGCCATGCTAGACTTAGCCAAGGAGGGGTCGTGCTAGACTTAGTAACACAGTCAGATTGTGAGAAAAACGCAGGAAAAGAAAGGTCCTGACCCTTACCTTACTGGAATATGGTCAAAGTTCCAACCCAACGACGATGGAATCCAGTTACAAAGCAAACCATTGGTTGAATCCGTCTCAGACTTGGGTTACAATGCACTGGTGGTTTCTGGTAGCCAAGTCTTCTAATGAGAAACAAAGACCCAATAAAAACGCTGCACAGCTTAGGAGGTCGTCGGAAAAATCGAAGGCAAACTTACTGATCATCCGTGGACAAGTCTACACGCGTGAAACTCTGCCTAAGACCCAAGAAACCGCAATAGCTTAGTGTTGTGGCCGAGAACAATGGATTGCCGGCCAAATCCTACAAACTGTCGCATGGTCTAAGTTTCCACCACGAAAACTAGCAAGCAATCCTACTAAATGAGTAGATTGCAAGTAGAAAAAAGCAAAGTTGAGCACAAAAGAGCAAGGAAGTGCGGGAAATCTAGAGAAGGGAGAGAACTCATTTCTAGATAGAGAAACCACTCTAACCCACTAAACTACCATTTAAACACTTTAGTTTATTTTTTTTTATTTTTTTTTATAAGGAGAGGGGTTAACCCATAAGAAAACAACTAACTAGAACTACCATTTGCCCGGTCTTGGGGAATCCATCGTTGGAAACAAGCCCCCAATTTATCCTCACAAATCAAGTCTCTTAGATCATTCGGAGTCGGAGCCTCATTTAACAGAACATACCCCCTGGAAAGACACAGCGCCTAGCTAAAGCATCAGCAAGCCTATTTTGCTCCCTGTATATGTGTTTGAAGTGAATCTCCTCAAATTTGGTCGCAGCTGCCTGACATCTTTGGACAATATTTCCAATATTCCCATGCAACTTTGAACGAGTTCGCAAACTTTCAATAATGCTCATGGAATCACTCTCAACAATAATATATCGAGTCCCTAAAGTTGCCATCATGCGAAGACCTTGGAGCACCCCCCAAGCCTCGGCTTCAACACTCTAACAGCAGCCTATCTTATACTTAAAACCACAAACCCAATCTCCATTATGGTCCCGCAACGCTCCTCCACACCCCGCCATACCACTCGAAAATGAGCAGCTGCCATCTACACTAAGCTTAAACCAACCACTCTGCGGTTTTCTCCAAACAACTGGGCTCTGAGTCATCTGATTCGCATGCGTTCCCGGAGCAGCTTGCTTCGCAAAAGCAGCGGCAACCTCGAGATCTCTCTGGGCAATCCAACTAGTCCCTTTATTTATTTATATATTTTTCCTTTTATTGTCTATTTGTCTTTCACTTGTGCGTAACGCCTACTTCGCAAAGAGAGGCGTAAATAATGCTTATACTGTGATAACCGCTTGTGATTTAAAAGAAAGGGGAAAAAACATACATATCAAGAAAATTATATTGAATTCATGTGCCTAACAATGCATTCCGGAGAAATGGGGCATGATAGAATATACCGGTACAACAAACCCCCCCAAAAAAGAATCATACAAAGTACACTGGTTTAATCACGGGGATATGGGTACTCGCTTAAAGAACTAAAAGCCTCACATCATAGAGTTGGAAATTGATATGCATCTGAAATTCTGAATCAACTTGATCCGCTGATGTGAAGCTGCTAAGGACATATTAACGCCATTTGTAATTTGTTTTGTTGCTGAAGGATACATGCACGCAAACCTTGAAAGAAAAGCATCATCATGTCATGTGCTAATCAGCCTTTCACAAACAGAATTCAAGTCAGGGCCACTCTTGAGGCTGCACCCAATTACAAATAATCAAAGAATCAGCAAAACCATCAATTTGTTGGATACTGCCCATCATGCTTCACAAAAACAATCCACTGAATTAATAATCTCTTCAAGTTTGATTCAGCTCGTTGCCATATCAATCTTATGTCACTTTCAAGTATCAAAGAAGAGGGCAGAAACTGAGACAAGGAGTGCAGTGTCAAAAAGTGATACAGAATCCGTCATACATGTAACTGTTATATGTACCTAAGTACCTTAACTAGTTGGCCACATGATCGATCAGTAGTGCACATAATAACATATTGACACTACCATTTTATGTGCAGGTTATATTGTATAGTCCATACTTCACACTGTGTGTGCATTTATAGGAAGTTCAATCTCATTCATACATACAAAAAAGTCACATCGGGACTGAAAATTCAAACCTGTACAAAAAGCCTCCAGTTGGTGCCAACTTCTTGCAAATCCACTCGGGAACAAGTTTCTCAAGAAGATCTATTTGTCCTTCAATGTCACCTAATTACAGACAACAAATTCAGCAGATTTTAGTAGGGTGTAGGCCACAAATGAGCTAAAAGGAGACAAAGAATCTGTAGCTGTTTGCCATAATAAAGAAGAAAAAGAATCAACAGCTGTTTAGCATACTGTTCTCATCTACGTCACAGTCAGCCATTAAGATCTTGTGAAAAAGTTCCTCTTTTGTGACTGAATCACGGCCAAGAGACTGAAAAATGTTGTGAATTAGGTGTACAAGGTTGGGCAAACCAACATATATTTGCTGGTGCACAGGCAAGCCTCTCTTATCCTTACCAGAAGTGCAACTACTTTTCTCAACCTGTAAGAATGAGCCACATTATCCAATATCAGCAAGCCAAAAAAGTGGATGGCTGTAAATATATGCAAAGCTAAACCACTGTTTATGGGAATTAAAAGAAAAATAGTCAGCCTGAGATTGAGATAGTGGCAGAATTAAAAACACCTATGAAGTAAAGTTAAGAGTTAAGCTACAGCTAGAAAAGTTTTCAATACAAAGACAAAAAAGGATATCAAAGATACAGACTACAGAGCATAAAACATTTCTGCTCACTGTTTACTAATTTTCTGAAGGATGCTGAGTTAACTTGTGATCATGAATTCAAAAAGATGATTTCTCCTCTAATATATTTATTTGGAAGAGCCTAAAACATAGAAACTGGAATCAGTGTGAAAATTTTAACTTCTTTCCAAGATGCATTTTTCCCCATCAGTTCTTTGAGGAGTTAAAGAGCTGGAGTTAAAAATCAAGGAACATAATTTAGAATGAAATTGTAAAACTTATATTGTTAGTCATTCAGAATACACACCCCAACTGCCTGACTGTGATTCTCTTTCATAGCAATGTATATCAGTTCTTTGCAAATGCAAGAACAATCAAAACAGTACCTCAAGAAAATCCAAGCAAGTGATACCCCATATTAAATTACCATGTGCTAAAAGTGAAAAAAGCAAAGTGAGGGCTAGGTAATAGGTAACCTCAGGCTCAAATCTTAAAAACAGCCAATCCACTCCATAAAACCCACTAGAAAACAATATAGTTATAAAAAGTACCTCAGAGAGATGTATAGCACTGGTTGTAACACTGCCACTAGCAGATGTACCCTTAATATCCATTTGAGGGAAGATAGAATCTACAGTTTCAGACCAGTCCAAATCATCCATAAGTGACCTTTTCACAGTAAGATTGGACGCCAAAGCACTTTGGCTAATCACTTTCTTGTGCTTGTCCTCAGTAGCAGATAGAGATCTCCTTGGAGTAGACTGTGCAGGTGTTTCAAGTAATAAATTATTATTTTCTGAGGTAAGCTTCAAAGGTGTGTTTTCACACGTTTTGGAGCTACCTGCTGGTAGGAGCTGGGTTTGTTGGACAGAGTCTGTGACTATGGGGCTTTTGGGGCATGATCTAGGAGGTGCCATCTCACTTTCAGTTGCTTGGATAGGCCCATCATCAACAAATGAACAGGGGATGGAAGAAACTAAAAGTTGGGTTTTCTTTTCTTTTGGAACAACAGCCTTCTGTGAGAAATGTGAACTTAAAGATGGACTGAGATGGGATGACTCCAATATCTCTGTATCAAGGGGGGATGATAAATTAACAGGCAATGAATATGGTTTTGCAGTGATACTGCTTCCACTAAATGGCTCCGGAAGTATAGCTTCTGGAATGTTGCAGTCCTGGTTAGATGAAAGAAAAATGAGGGCTTTAGCAAAAACCATGAAACCGATCTCTTCTTTGATATACAGCCATCCCAATTAGGTTTGCTGTGCAAAAATTCTATTTTTCCAAGTGTTACGACTCTTCCATATGTAGAAAAACAAAGAAAAAACATGTAATGTACAAAATTACCTCGGGATGTTTACCAAATAAATCAATGAGCTTGGCTTGGAAAACATTGCTGAGATGCATAAAAATTGAATGGTCATGGTGGTCTTCCATAGCATCAAGATGCAACGTAACTTTGACATCAGACTTCATGCAACACGTTTTCTCATCATGCACAAGTATTTTATCAATATGAACAGCTTCAGGAATTATGTACATTATTTGTGCAAGGTGCCCATAGAGAAACTTTCTGGTAAAAGAAAATTAAGAGACAAGAAGAATCAGCACAAAATCAAGTCTAAAAGATCACTTAAGTATCCCATGAGTTTATTCAAGAAAAGATGAATTAGCATCAGTCAAATCCTGTTTTTATCATCTCATTTTCCAAAGATCATACAAGTTAACAGCATTTGCAGCTCCTTA
>CM008333.1:549992-560519 GCA_002525835.2 Ipomoea batatas | reverse complement strand
AAGTCAAGTCCTCAAATTAACAAGACTCCCATAGTCACATGACCAAAAGTGTAATTTATTCTATTATATATATATACATACATACATACATACATACATACATACATACATACATACATACATACATATATATATATATATATATATATATATATTAATTTGACTGTTTACGTAATTTATATAATAAAATATAAAAGATTATATTATTTTATTGTTATTAAATTTGGTAAAATAAAATTGTTATAGCTAATTGTAAAGTTACACCAAATTAACAATGTTTTAAATATGATAAGTCAAATTATATTTTGAGTATAGATTATTATAACTATGAATATACCATTATTTTAAAAATGATAGCAATATATATATGTATTTTTATTTTGTTATAAATTCTATTACCATTAAATTTGCAATATAAACTCTTTGATAAGTATGGTTTTGGAAATCGATTACTATGCAAAGAGGAGAAACAGTGTGTAGAAATTGGCATCAAATATGAAGGCTTCATTGCTCGCCAGCAAATCCAACTCCAACATGTTGGCTAACTACCTCCTGCCATTTTATTTCATATATGCATGTCTCCTTCACTAATAAATTTCATATTCTTAAGCAACCTCTAATGCGTAATATATGGTATATTTATATTACTTTGATTGCTTGACCTTTTTCTGCATCTAGATGGCTCGTCAACAGCATAAATCAATCTCCAAGAACATTGATTATTATTCTATGACCACTTTGTCACTTGAAGCACGTGAGAAACTTTCAAAGATATCCTTTTAATTTTTTTTTTGAAACAAAAATGTATCCTTTTATATAATGACTCATTGATGGTTAATATCATGCCTGATGCCTGTCTATGCATTCTAATTGTTATCATCTCGACACAATACTATCCTATTAAGCAACAAAAGGCACATGTCCTAAAACCGTTCATATGTCAGTGTATGTACACACATGTATATACAGGTTTTAGTTTGTCATTCTATCCAATCATTAATTGGAATATTCAGAAAGAAATTGCCAAGCCATTGACATACAATGCGTTCTTTCATATAGGTCAGGCCTTAAACCATTGGGCAAGCAAGTAGAGTAGGTGGAGTAAATCCTGTCGATGTTACAACACTTGTTATCATTATTGAAACCAACAAAATGAAAGCCAGGAGCTTCTTAGGCAACAGAAAGCAATTCTTCCTCCCGTTGTCCTTGATGCAGGCGACAAAGTTTTTGAGAATCCTATTAAAGAGTCGATGTGCACCTGAAATCCACTATTTGGCAATGGGGTTCGATTTTTGTGGGTGACACGTGGCGAAGAATCTCGGTTTCGGAGGGAAAATAATAGCGGCGGCGGCGGCAGGTGTCTAGTTGTCCCACTTCTATGGAGAAGGGTGGTTCTTCTTATGTAAACATTGATGTTTTGATCAACGAAAAGGTAACTAAGAGAGATGAAAATTGGTGGTTGTGATTGACTGGGTTTCTTCTTGTATTTATAGCCATAAAGAGAGAGAGGCAGAGAAAACAAATGGTAGTCCTTCACACGCATGGATTAGAGAGGCTATTTCGGTCCTAATCAATTCTGCCTCTAATCATCCAAATTAATTAAGGGAAGATTAGGTATTTGAGTCACTAAATTTGAGGAAATAAATTTGATAGGAGGAGAATAAATTTTAAGATAGGAATTTTGGAATAATTTTTACAAAATTACAAATTTTGTCAAAATATTTGATATTACAAAAATGTCTCTGAGTTTGGACGGGGACACTTCTATTATATATAGATCAGCCAAGGCCTTCCACGTGCATGCCGATGTCGCAACAATGAACAGGCAAAGTAGGCTATGGACAAGGTGGACCCAAGTCCATGTTCATAATTTAAAAATTCTACGTTCATAATTTTAGAATTTTATGTTCACAATTTTAAATCTCAATATACAAAATTACGTTACTCAATATTCACAATTCGTGAACTCTATATTTACAATTTTGTTATATAGATTCAAAAATTTTGTTATACTATTGAATATAGAGTTATGAAATTGTGAATATAGAGTTCTGAAAATGTGAACATAGAGTTATGAAATTGTGAACATAGAATTTTGTAATTGTGAATATAGAATTCAAAAATTATGAATATAGAATTAAAAAACTGTGAATATAGAATTAAAAAACTGTGAACATAAAGTTCTAAAATTGTGAACATAGAATACTAAAATTGTGAACATGAACCTAGGCCCGGGGTGCATGGCATAACAACCATAATGAACAACCTAAGGCCAAGGATCTCAATCTCAAATCTAATTGGATGAGTATGAAAATCTCATATACTCTAACGGATCTCACTACTAAATAACTTGTGACAATTAACCAGCTAGCTGGTAGACATTTTCACCGAGCCACTATTCCACTAATCACTACAATGTTAAATGATCTACGGGACAGCCTCAATGTTTTCTCTAGAGAACCTTAAGTTTGAGTTGGACATATTAGGATGGTGTATTCTAGGCACACTAGAATTTTATCTCCTTATTCTTGTAATATTGAGAATATTGTCATTTATCATTTCTATCCTGGCTGGACTCTTTGTATTCTTATAAATACTTATCTTCATGTACTTCAGACATTATGGACTAATTAATAATAAAATTATTCCAATAACTATTGTTCTCATTAGATCCACTTTCGATATGGACTGGGACAAAGTTGATTATGATTATCATAAGTGACATTCTTAATCTAATATATATTATATGCTCAAAATTGATCATTGATTCATGAGAAATTGATTGTTAAAGTGTACACATTGAGTGGATAAAATAGTATTTGGGAAAGGAGATTTTTAATTTACATTTATCATACGTTAGAAATAGTTTAAATTTTATAGTTTCTTTTGTCAGATTGCGGGGAGTGGTTTGATACTCTTCATCTTTTTCTTGTTGATTGTCTTTCATCAGATTTAATGAATTAAATTCTTTTTCTCAAGTGTAGATCATGAGAATGTTTTGCATGCATTGGTTTCGTGTGCTTATTCCCAACTAGTTTGGTGTGAATTCAATTTACCTACTGCACCTTCTGTTGGAATGTCTTTTATCATGTGGTTCTCAAATATTTTGCATAACTTTTCTGAAGGAGACATTACACGCACAGTTGCGGCGTTATATCACACGTGGCGCGCAAGGAATCAGGCTGTCTGGGATGGACTCCTACCACTGCCAAGGAGAGTGAAATACTCAGCAGAGGCTGCACTCCAGGCATGGACGGCTGTCCATCACGGCAATTCCATTGTTCCCGAGAGCTCAAACTTAACAAGCAACGTCTCAGATCATGTGCAGTCGGTGTGTCCAAGATGTTACTTCGATGCAGGGTACTGTGCAACCACACGGAAGGCGTCCTACGGGGCGGTTCTACTCACGGCACAAGGAGACTTCTTAACAGCGTGTGCTGGACAGCTACCGGACTGCTACTCACCATTAATGGCGGAGGCGGAGGCTTGTAAGCAAGTCCTTCCATGGCTGCGGGATAAGGGGCTGGAGTCGGTGGAGATTTACACGGATTGTTCGCAATTACGATCACATTTGCAGCACGGGGGTTCGATTCGCTCTCATGCAGGTTATGCTATCTAGGCAAGCAGGACTTTTATGTTATTATTTCATAGTTGTGTGGTTAAATTAGTTCCTAGATCACAGAATGTCATAGCACATACTCTTGCCGCATTGGCTTTTTTGCAGTTAGATTCTTTGTACTGGGACTCTGTCCCACCTGACTCTATTATTTCTGCTCTTTTGCATTAACCAATGATTCTTTGGTTTCAAAAAAAAAGTTCTTTTTCTCAAAAAAAATAAAAATAAATCTATCTCGAACGTAAAGATATACAAATTAAATCCCAAAATTAAATGAGCAACTATCACTAAAACGGAGTGTTTGGTAGATCGCATAATCTACCAATTTTGGATATATTGTTGAATTTAACAGCTCAGGTCAATATTTAGTAAATAGTGGATTGAATTAGGGAAAAACATTAAAGATAATAAAACTTCTTAATTCTTATTAGTGGATTGCATTTATTAAGTTAAAAAATTTAATTTGCATACTAATTTATTTTTATATAACAATTTGTTAAATCATGCACAATATGCAATAAATATATATGTCAAATGAAGAAAATTATCGTAAAAATATATGAAGTATGATGGTTTTTACGGGACTGAGTATGAATATACAAATCAGGAGTAGGAGAATAATAATTTTATTGCTCGGCCATACTAAGCCCAAAAGCGTATATACAATGCCAAGAGAATTTCTCAATGGTCCAAGTAACAAATACATATATAGTAAATAATAAATGTTATAGTTCAAGTACTGAACTTGAAATAATACTATGCATGCTATGAATCGAACCATGGTACTTGAGTTGGAAGTTAGGACCATGCACCACTAGATCAATATGGATGTAGTGAACATGTCATGTCCATGAGGGAGACAGAGGTGCATTTTACAGCCCGTTTTGTTCGTTGGAAAATATTTGAAGGAAATGGAATTCAAATTCTATGGAAAACAAATTACCAAGAAAATAGATTCCATTGTTTGGTTGGTGAAAAAGAAATTACTGGGAATATGAATTTCATTGTTTGGTTGTATTTGGAATGGTAAGGAATTATGAATACAAAGACCAATATGCCATTAACAATTAATAGTGATAATATATTATATTATTATTGATGAGGGTAAAATAGTCTACTTGTTCAATATTTCTTCCCAAACCCCATGGAAAACAAAATACCACATTCTAAACAGTCCGTTTGGTTCGCTGGAAAATATTTGAAGGAAATGGAATTCAAATTCCATGGAAAACAAATTACCAGGAAAATGGATTCTATTGTTTGGTTGGTGGAAAAGAAATTACTGGGAATATGAATTCCATTGTTTGGTTGGGTTTGGAATGATAAAGAATAATGTGTATAATGACATAAATAACCCTACACAATAATAATATAATAATAATAATATATAAGAGTAATTAATAAAGTTTGGTGGGGGCAAAATTGTAACACTAGTTTTCCATGGAAAAAGTTTTCCATGGAAAACAAAATACCTAGGGGCTGTTTACTAACTGGAAATTTTCTCCAATTTTCTGGAAATTTGAAAAATTAGAAAACAGAAAACATGTTTACTAGCACAGTTTTCCATTTTACAGGAAATAATTTTCCAGTTTTCTAGAAAATTGAAACACTATTAAAAACTGTTTTCTAAATAGAAAACAGAATCGACTATCATCTATTAGACTATATGTCACTATAACTACATTCTAATGATTATATTCTTACATATGTGTTCATTACTATGATTACATTCATTATCATCTTCTATCTTTTCTACTTGCATTACTTATTTAAACATAACTTATTTGCTTATGCTTAAAATTATACATCATTCACATTATCAAAATTAAAAATTGACATTATCAAAATTAAAAATTGAAATCTATACTAGGTTTTATATTTTGATTGAACTCAATTGGTTATTCGTTCGGATATTTTTAATTATGTTATATCGGATACAAGTTTGGTCCCGATATCGAATATCGAAATTTCACATATATTATTATATCAGATTCAAAATAAAAATTATATATTATATATTATATACATGTCATTCAAATAAATATATCCAAACATATTTTAAATATTAGCTCAAAAAATATTAATATTATCTAACGTAAATTTTTATGTGAACTTAATAGGTTATTTGTTCGGATATATTTTTATTTATTGTTAATTTTATAACGTTAATCTAAAAAAAAAATTTGAAAAAATAAGTGTTAGTAAACAAGTTTTCTAAACAGAAAACATAGAATGGAAAATAGAGAATGAAAACTGAAAAATTGGAAAACAGAAAACAGAAAACAGTTTTCTGTTAGTAAACATGCCCCTAAGATTTCCATGGAAAATGTTTTCCTCATTGTTAAGGAAAACTTTTTCCATGGAAATTGTTTTCCACCCAACCAAACAACATAAAACATCATTTTCCTCAACTTGTAGGAAAATATTTTCCATCCAACCAAACACCCCCTAACTAAGAATTTGTTTTCCTTCACTTTTGGGAACTCAAGTTCCAATGGAAAACATTTTCCATCCAACCAAACAACGGAAAAACACATTTTCCTCCACTTCATGAAAAATCTTTTTCATGAAAAAGATTTTCCATCCAACCAAACACCCCTTTATAGTGTTGAGACCCCTCAAATACCTTGCCAAAATGCCAAGTGTTTGATCTCAGTTTGTTCTTCACATCTACCACCCACGTGTCGATGATGCTATGCCTTGCCTTCACCCCAACCCCCCCTCCCCCCCCTCGCGAGGGGTTTTTGGCCCCCGCTCGCTAGCCACACCATGTCAAGGGGGTCGACAAGCTCCACAGCCAACCAAGTGATGGGTGGGCCGCTATTCCTTCACCCCATCGAGCAGCCATTTCCCTTCCAACCCCACCCCTCACCATTAGGCCAACCTTTCTTCTTCACCCCCCTTGACTTGGGTTGACCTTCCTCATTTACCCTCCCTTCATTTGGGCAAACCTTCCTCATTCACCCCCTCTTGAACCCATCAATACCTCATTTACTATTCTTGAACTAAGACTTTACCAATAAAAATAGTTCATGGCCCCATCAAAGTATAACATACATAAATGTAGAAGTGATAGTTTTGACGATTTTGAATCATCGACTTATAAACATTTATTTTAATAGTTTAAAATTGTAAATTATAATTTTTTTCCCATATTAACTAATAGACTTGACACATGCAACACAAAGTAAGGCGATACTACAGTCTTTTATTTATGATGGATCAAAATCATCATATTATAAAAATTGGAAGGTTAATAACTGGAACTATTTCAAATAAATATAATAAAAAGTTGTAATTTATATTTCTTATGTATATGCCAAGTATAAATGTCAACCATAAATTCTAAGTGGTATAAATATTGCTCTTGATTTATCAAAATATAGTCTTATATTGCCCTTATTACAATATATGGTCACATTTTGACAATTCAGTGACAATATTGATACCAGTTAAAATTAAGATGTGACATTTATAATTGGCATGATGAACATAAATTACATTTTTTCCTAAATATAAATATCAAAATCTCTCATATTCATTTATGAGGTGTACAAGTATTTTAATGATTGTTGATGAACGCAAAATTATGTTTCCACAATTGAAAAATCTAGAATTACAAGAGGCAGGGGACACGCGTCAAATTAGTATAGACGAGGCTTGGGTTGGACGGCACGTGATGTGGCCATTTCTGGGCAAAGTTAAAAAGCGTATTTGTAAGTAAGTGGCTTTAAGTTGCCGCCTCGCCATAATCGGATTAGATCATTCGGTTATGCGTTCACCGGTAGCTAGTCGCCACGTGTGCAGGCGAATCGTTGTTGCCTGATGGATTGAGCTGACACGTAGCGCCAATCATGGTGGGGGCCCACCTCGTTGAAATGTGTTTCGATGTCTCCGCCAACAAGAGAGGTAGAGCACGCCGAGGAACCCAAAATATCCCATATGTTTCTCTTCTGTTTGATAATTGTAAGGTGCCAACCTGTCACGTTCCACGTTTAAAAAAATCATAAAATCTTGATTTGGGTACAAAATGTCAAAAACCTCACAACTATTATTGAAGGAAAACTCGTCTTATAATTTTAATTGACAATAAGATACGTTAAATCAATTTAGATTATTCAAAACTCTAGTAAAGTCAAGTCAGTTACTCGACCAACTCGTATGAAATTGCTAAACAAATGATAAAATGTTAAATTATGAAACTCTCATTACTTTAACAAGACATTAATTTGTGTGGCTTTGAGTTAACCATAATACTTTAATTTACGAGAAAATTTGCATTTGCCACATGTAAGAGTCCACTGAGTTAATCCGGCCTTGTGATAGCCGGCAAAATACTATAAGAAAGTAAATTATCTTTGATTATTACATCTGACCAGCTCAAACTAAGAATGTCAGTAGACCGTCATACTTGCATTGGTTTTCAAGGAACTGCATGTTATATTATAGATCATAATACACTTTACAAGATAAACCAAGTTATCTTTTTTAAACTTATTTTTTTCGTTTTAGATTTTATAAATAAAATGAATGCATAAGATCTAATTGAGTTATTTTAAATGACACTCATATTAATTTTTTTTAAAAGTTTTAAATTAATATAGAGTTACATTAAGCCACCACTGCATACTCATTTTAATATATTACATATTCATTTTCAAAATATTGTACACTCATTTCTATAATACTAGTGCAAATACATAATTATATTGATGGATATTAAATAAGTTTATTAATCAAATACAATATATATATATTTTTAATAATACTACAAATTCATTTTCAAAATATTGCATGTCCATTTTCACAATTGTAATGCAACTGCATTATAATGATGAAACTCAAATAGATTATATTCATTAATGAAATACTACATATTCATTTTCACAATACTAATATGGAGTAATTTATTATTAGAATGTTAAGATATGTTCATTTATACAGTGCTAAATGTTTATATCTACAATATAAAAAATACATATAACTATGTACAATTCAACACAATACTGAAATACTACAAGTCTATTAGTAAACAGTAAGGCTCAAATGGAAAAGAAACTAACTTCTAAGTAATTGCATATCTCAAAACTACAAATTTATTAGGTGAGTTCTATAATTTCATCGCATAATTATTGAAAAGATAAATTGAAAAAAATATTAATGTAAATACCTTTTAAACGATCTCAAAGAAATATTTTTAATAATATCTTTTGTAACATTGAATATACACTCATATTTCATACACAAATTTTTAATAAACTCCACAATATTATACAGAGTAATAATGAACTTTTAGAAAAATGTGTCAAATAGACCACTAAACTTATTATTTTTTGCAATTGAATCACTGAATTTAAAAAGCGTGCAATTAAACCATTAAACAAGTAAAATATGTGTAATTGGGATATTTTTAATGGTAAAATCCGATCACATTAATTAATTACAGGGTATGTACTACGGATAACTATTTCTTCTATCATACTAGTTAAAATGAAAGATTGAAATGTTTTCAACTTAAATTGCATTAAAAGAAATCATAAAAATGTCCCAATTATACTTAGTTTGCTTGTTTGATGATTTGATTGCACAATTTTTAAGTTCAATGACTCAATTGCACAAAAACAATAAGTTTAGTGACATATATATGACACTTGTTCCACAATATTATAATAATGAATTATGGTCAATGATATGTTTTTAATAAACATGTGATATTATGATAATAAATTATAGTTCATGATGTAAGGTGAACTATGATCTATGATACAATTTAGCATTTTAAAGATGATCGGAGTCTTCGGAGACACGAGATCAAAGCACGCACTTATAAATTAAATTAAATTTAATGAAGTCCGGTTACGTACTTACGTTGCCGCATGCATTGCATCGTACGTATAATAGATTGCAACATTAATAATAGATGCAAACTTCACACATTTTTGGGCGACACAACATCATGGTATTATAGATGAGGATGAAATATCCCAAAAAGAATATAACTGAAAACGAAAGAAAACCAATCAATTAATTAAATGCATGCATCAAGGAAATGATTAAAAACTAATAAATAAATAAATAAAATCAAATTAATGAAAACGAAAGACAAATTAAAAGCTCATTGCAATTTGCAAACCCTTTGCACGTACACTTCATATTCTAAAGGAAATCAAGAGGGCCCTGGCCATTGTGAAAAAGAAGAGTCCTTATACCTAACATAAAATATATACATCAAAATTAACTTCCGATCCATTATAAGTTTGATGTGAAATTATCTCCATTTATTAATTATTTGTGTAGCATTTAATGATAATGTGTTAATAGTGAGATCGATATATGTACTGTGGTTTGAGAAGGATATTTAAGACATAGAGAATGACACTATGATTGGAGAGGGATATGATGTTTAAGGCTAAGAAGGTCGATTTGGTTCTCTAGTTGCTAGATAGTAGTATTCACTATGTGCAGCAAATTGGGGAGGATATTTGAGAAGAAAATTTTGGGTTGGATAGATATGGTAAATCTTTTATTACAACAAGATAGATTGTCAGATTGGGTTGGATTTTTTACACAAAATTTAAGGAGAGTAAAACACATATAAAGTTTAAGAATTGAAGTAGGGTGATGGCGCATGGTTGGATCAATAGTCTTGAGTCAGCCATATGGAAATGATTACGGATAGTTTTATTACGAAATATTGTCATATGAAGCGTTTTATGACTCAATAAGAATGACAAAGTGAAATCTTGTTGTTGTTGGATTCTTGTCTTATGTTTCTTTGAGGGTCAAATCTATGTGTCTTTAAAAGTATTGATTGAATACACCCCCTTAGTAAAAAGAATATGTAATCAAATTTATAATTATATTATTGAAAAGTTGTAAGAGCGATGTCCATTTTATATATTTTTTTAAGA
>CM008333.1:499327-509367 GCA_002525835.2 Ipomoea batatas | reverse complement strand
ACTTGACACGCTGTGATTAACCAAGTCTGAGCGTGCGACCAAGACGGTTAGCAGATAGTTGGTAACTGGCCTCGAAAGATGCTAAGGCATGTGGGACGGTTGGGAGTGGTTTGCTAGGTGTCCCTTACACGAGATTGGCACATGTTGTGAGGTTGGAGGGTTCCTAAAAGCAAGCCTTAGCGGGCTGATTATGTGGGATCTAGACAATTTTGCTAGTGAGTGCTCTAGACCAGTTTTATTTAGTTTTGGCTAGCCGGTTAGCTTGTAATCGCTACCATGTATAAATACTCAGCCTTGACAACTTGAGATAGCAGTCGAGAGGCGTGAGGTCGAGATCCTGTTGTAATTGCTTAAGTTGCTTAGCAATACAAAGGTTGGCTTCAGTTGTAACTTGTGTGTCCATCCTAGTTCGTTTGTCCCTTGTTTCCCTTATACACTAAGCCTAGGAAATAAAGTGTTGCGAAGGCTGATTGCCTTGTGTTATAGGCAAGCGGGGCGGTTTTGAGTTTGACTAAGTTGTGCGTAAATTCAGTCCGTTTCACTAGGCAACCATGTCCTGGTTCCCCAACCCCACCATACCAAACCAACCATTCCCGATGTCATCATTGCCTCGACCAATCGCCTGCGCCCACACCACGGTCAATGGCTTGCTATGAGGCGTCACAGTAGCGAGCGGACAACTTTGGTGCCCCTCTACTTTGCACTTTTACATTTGTTCTTGATAGAAAAATGTATTATTCATACTAAAAGCAGTACATATTGTTTATTAATTGATGTGATGCTTTTTTTTCATTGGCTACACGTAGAGCTGTCAATACGGGGTGGCGGGCCAAAAAAGTATGCTCCTTGGCAGGCATGGGTTTTACTGGCCCAAACCGTTACGCGGGCTAAACGAGCCCCTGCCAGACCACCCCCCCACCTTTTTTTTTTGGTTATTATTAACTCTGAAATTGTTAATTTGTTCCTTTGTTACTAGTGGTATATAATAAAAGACTCCATTTTAGAGGGAAACAATAACAGAGACAGCGTAATCAATATTTACAGAGACCGGCGACCTGGACCACCGGAGCAGAAGAACGTTGTTGCCTACTGTCGTGCTGTGCTAGAGAGTGGAGATGCGATTTGTAAATTGTGAGAGTGGAAGGCTGGAGGTGGCTTGAAGTTTGGAAGAGTGAAGAGTGAAGGGTGAAGGGAGCCTATGGTTATTAGAGTATTACTTAATTACTTAATACTTAATACTTTATATATATATATATGTGTGTGTGTGTGTGTGTGGCGGGCAGCCCGCGGCCAGCTAGGCCCGCCTCGCCAAGCTCGCAGGCCCATGCAAGGCGGGCAAAAAAAAAAAAACTACTCCTTGGCTGGCTGCTATTTTCGAAACTCACCCTCTACCTTAGTAGAGGTCGAGATGGGACGGGCCGGCGGACAAAACTCATTTTAATGGCTCTAGCTACACGTGAATTAATCAATTTCACCGTACATCTATACAAAAATTTACATAATAATAGTGCATATTAGAGTGATTTTAATTTTGGAGTGTAACCTTATATTCTTTTTATTTTATATAAACACATTTTTTATATATGATTATTTGCTTAATTAATTATTTTATTATTACTATTTTAATTTAGTCACATTACATCATTAACTCCTTTATATGTATATATATACACACACACACAATTGGTCTTCTATTTATATTCTATCATTCTACGCTTATCAAAGAAAGATAGTAACATGCAATTTCATTATTCAAGTATTTTTTTTTTTTTTTTACATTATGATCGTACATATATATTTTTTAGAATTTTTTGCATTTTTAGTCCCACGACTATTGTGGTACTTTTAGAATTGGTCCACGACTTTCAAACTTTACAATTTTGGTCCACGACTATTGTTTTTGTTGCAAAAATGGTCCTTTTCCAGTCAACATCTCGCCGGAAAATAAATCCGGTGGATTTTCCGGCAAGTTTTCGCCGGGAAAAAAATCTGGCATATTTTTCGTCAATTTTTTTCTGGAAAAAAAATTTCCCCTTTCAAGTAGTATATATTAAAGTGAACATTTACATTGTTGAAAAAAATTAATCTTTCAAGTAGAGAAATATCGATTATGCCGAAAAAACATATATTCTTATTTTGGTAAACTAATTAAAGTTAAAACTAATTCATTTCTATTTAAGTTAAAATAATTATAAGAATTTTGAAGTCAAAATCAATTGAAGAAATAGAAATGCAGAATGGCAATGAACACTCACTGGCAGTGAGCTATTTGAAATTTGAAGCATTATGGCAGTGAGCTATTTGGACTTTGGAGCAAATTAAGCTATTTGAAATGTATATGTGATTGACTATTTTAACTAAAACAAATTAGAACTAATTAACCTAAAGTTAAAACTTTAATTATTTTTAAGTTTTAGCCAATTAAGTACAAATTCAAAATTATTAGTTCAAATTCATGATCAACAAAAATAATATTATTAAGATTAAATTTAAACTAAAAGGTACCAAAAAATTTGAATTTGTACATAATTTTACTTAAATAAAAAAAATGAATTAGTTTTAACTTTATTTTTTTTAAATCGAGTTTTAACTTTAATTAATTTACCAAAATAAGAATATATGTTTTTCCGGCATAATCGATGTTCTCCCGCTGGAAAGATGAATTTTTTTTTTCAACAATGTAAATGTTCATTTTAATACTATTTGAAAGAGGAATTTTTTCTCCAGTGAAAAATTGACTAAAAATATATCATATTTTTTTTTCAGGCGAAAACTTAACGGAAAATTCGCCGGATTTATTTTCCGGTGAGATGTTGACTGGAAAAGGACCATTTTTGCAACAAAAACAATAGTCGTGGACCAAAATTGCAAAGTTTAAAAGTCGTGGACCAATTCTGCAAGTACCACAATAGTTGTGGGACTAAAAATGCAAAAAATTCTATTTTTTAAGTACTATCGACTCTATTACAATATAGTATTTGTTCAATATACTTTCTATAACTGTTATTGTTGTAGCACAAAGAGTCAATACCCCACTACCGGGGTTCGATCCTATAACTTTATCTCAATGAGAACCACAAAGGTGCCAACTGAGCACAAAGATGTCCTACATATATATTTAAAGAAAATTGAATGATAAAATTATATGTTGCTAGCTCTCTCTATTCAGAGTAGAATGACATGAATTTAAATGAAATAGTAATTGTAATAAAGAAAATGAAAGAATATAAAGTAGCAAAATTAAAATAGTATAACTAAATTGTTAGGATCAAGCGCTTACCACTTACGCTACCGGTCTCTGTTATGTTTATGTTATGACTCGGTCTCTGTTATGTTTATGTTATGACTTTGGCCTTTTATGATGTTTATGTTATGTCCTTGGCCTTTTATGATATTGCACTGACTCGAACCCGTAACCTAACTTTGTTACCATTTGTTATGATCAAGTGTTTACCACTTACGTCAAAAGCTATAGCTAGTAGCAGGCGTAACTTTATTTTCCTATAGATCGCCATCAAATTTTTGAGACATTTGGGTGCTATATTTAGCTTTGACCTTTTACCGTCCCCCGCTCAACAATCGAATGCTAGACTTGGCATTTACCGACATTCGCCCAACATAAATGTTACAATATAACAATAATTGAGAAAGTGAAATGAACTATTTATAAAAGAGTGACTCTTTTGTGAGATCATCTCACGAATTTTTATCCATAAGACATATCGGATCAAGATGTAAATGTAATACTTATATTGAAAAATGTAATACTAATCAGTAATAAATTGTTTTTACTTATAATGGAAAACTATAATACTCTTGAAGAAAAATGTATTATTTTTAAATAAAATTATAAAATTATTATATATTTTTAAAAGTATTACAATTTAATATTACATTATTCAATATAAGTATTTTTTTAGTACTACTGAGTCAACGATTGTCTCCCTGGGGCTTTTTGAATACTACTGACTCTATTACAATGCAGTATCTGTTCATAACTATTTTCTCAACCTATTGAAGCACATCTCCCGTATAAAGGAAAGTGTTTGATGCCACTGGATCACAAAATTTTTGACTTATTCAATATAAGTATTATATTTTCATATCAGACAATGATACTAAGACAGTTTCATACAAGTTGTTGACTTTACAAAATAAATAAAAGAAGATGAGTACGGAGTAGATAACAATAAAACCAGCCTTCGGATGAATCGACATCGTGTCGTCAATAATCGTAGAAGTAAATCACTAATAAATTGAAACTAATTCTCCTCCCGGCGGTCATTTTCCGGGAGACTTGGCCAGTGGCCGCGCAATCTGTAAGTTATAGCAGTACGCTTTCCCTGTTAACCTGGGCATGCTCTTCAATATACCTTGCATTTCTCTGTTAAATTTGGTCTAAAATCATGTACATTAATTATCTATGTTTTTTGTCGTGTTGCACTTTCGATTGTATACGTATTCTTTTATTTGGACATTGAATTTGTTTGGTTATCTGCGAATTCAGTTGCATAAGTTTTAGTGTTGGGAATATTCCATGCTTGTGGATATTGTGTTTGCTGAGTTCCAGAGGCGCTCTGGTGGAGACAGGGAGAATTTGTAATATGGCCATTATGGATTTATTTCTTATTTTATTTTTTCTTGGTACAACTTATGTTTGTCAAGGAATGGCAGAGCTTTCTTGCTGATTAGGTTTGAATTAAATTTTGCTTCGATTATAAATGGTATTCAGGTGCTCTTAGTTTCATGGGACCTTTGATGATAATGTTGGAGTAAAATTTGATGTAGGATTGGCTCATTGTGGACTCTGTAGGCTTCTGAATTGGTGCAGTCTCTGCTGAAGACCACATGTCTCTCAGCATAGTTCCTTCCTGCTTGGGTCTACGAATGTCTCAACAACTTGTTAATTCAGGCTGTCTTCAACAAGAAATGAGATTCTGGAACTGTGGAAGACTTATGATGAAGGTGGCTCAAGTCATAAGGCCTCGGATCATACCTTGTATTAAGGCGAACGCTAATGGCTTACAGGTCTTTGTACTGTCAGACTTGCACACAGACTACTCCGAGAACATGACTTGGGTGAGGGGCTTATCACTGTGGGGCAGAACAAAGATGTTCTCCTTGTTGCTGGAGATGTAGCTGAGACTCGCAACAATTTTGTGTTAACTATGTCTTTGTTGAAGGATAGGTTTGCACATGTTTTTTTTGTGCCTGGAAACCATGACCTATGGCTTCGCAGGGAGAAAGATAACAAAGTAAGCAGCATATTTCTTTAAATTTTACTGTTGATACCATGGATCCAATTCTTCCAAATATGAATGTAGTATTCATTTTATTTGTATGGGTGAAGCTGTAGTGACTTTAACATTCTCTAAAAGGACAGAACCCATACCCATTTTATACCCCTATGCTCTCAAAGCTGCAAACAGCTCCATTGTGGTTCAGAAATCGGTTATGGGCTATAATTCCCTTGTGTTTTCTAAACTATGCTAATCATTGCCTTGACTCTAAGGCCTTGATTGGATTGGTATGAAAATAAGTGATTTGGGATTGCATGGATCCCAGGACAAAATGAATCCCTTGGTTGGGGGTGGGGGATCTATAGTCCTGGATTATTGTTGAGGGGATTAACTTTGTTATTAACCAATTAACTCTCTTATTAACCAATTGAGTAAGAAATTTGATGGAGGTGGAGATAATATCAAGTTTAACAAGCAATAACATGGTAATACTCAATCTTGGAAAACAAAGGGATTAAGGGTAGGGATTAAAAGTATATTTTCTTGCTTCTCTGGATTTCTATTGCAGTTGTTCCCATCTTTTTGCTCATTGTTACTTGGATACTTCCAGGCTCTACTACTATTTGCTTGCAGTAGCCTTAGACCCCAAGACACTTTTTGCTTCTTTGATGTGCTCATTTGTTTTTGCTTGAAAGGGGCAGACCTTTTTCTATTGGCTTTCAAGAATGCTATTTTTTTCCTAATGAGAAGCACATTCTTTTTCCAATGTTTAGTACTCCGTATTTGTTTATCAAATTATTACAGCTTATCAGTAACTTACTATCATGCTGGTACTGTCTTTAGGTTAATTCTCTTGAAAAACTTGATGAATTGCTTGATGCATGTCAAAGGATCGGAGTGGAAACTGATCCTACAGTGGTTGATGGTTTGGGGATTATCCCTTTGTTCTCATGGTATCATGAGGTAATTGTTGTACAACTATCAAGGGTTTCTCTCTTCTATAGAAAGTTAGTTGTGCTTAATCTAGTTCATCATGCTTATTTGTCAAACAATGCTCTTCTTTTGCCAGAGCTTTGATAGGGAAATGGACATAACAAGTATTCGAATTCCGTCGCTGGAGCTGGTGATTCACTTTCCTTCTAGTAAGGATTTCAAATCTTTTACCATGAATGTCCTCATATGTCAACTGCTTTCCCTTCTAGGGAGAAAATAATTGAAAAAGGACGATGCTACTGGCACAAATTGTTTGCATCAAATTCTATACCATCTGATGTTGCTTGAGATTGTAAGATATTTGGTGCAAAATGCAAATAGCATTTATTTTCCCTCAAAAAATGAAACGATATAAAAAGCTTAAATGATTGAGGGGAAGAAACTCAGAGACACAGCGAAACATTTCTGTTTATAAGAGACATTCACCATCTTGCAATTTGTTTATACTTTAACCAGCATAATATTTGACTTCTATACTGATTAACTTTCCATTTAACTTGAACCTTTTGGACTGTGATGATATATTTACTCTTGTCCTCTGCACTCTGCATTATGTATAACTTGTGTCATTTAACTTGCTCTATAATGTATTTATGTATAGCATGCACAATTTTCTATATTAACTGATTGCATCATGCTATGTTATTTTTTTGTAGGAATTTCTGAAAATATTATTTTTCTTCAAATATGTATTTTTCACTAGATTTCCTCGTGATGGATCTACCTTTGGTATCTATGTTAGTGATATTTTTAGTTACCACACTGTAACTATTTCTATGTAGGCATGCAAGGACTATAATGCATGTAGATGGCCTGCTGGTCTCATAAATGGGGATACTTCCCTTGCTCTATATTTTGATGCCATGAATGACAAGAATCAGGAGAAAGTCAGGGAGATGCAGGGTAGATGCCATCAAATAATTTCTTTCTCACACTTTGTTCCCAGGTCAGTGAATGCACACTCTGTCTTCAATACTAGTTCTTCTTGCTTCATTTCTTAGGTTTATGGCCTTAAATCATGTCATCAAATAATAGCTACACAAGAAGAAAGCAAAAAAAGATAAAGCAGCACTAGTTAATGCTCCCTCACTTTATCCCAATGCATGGTCACCGTCTAACTTAATGCACTATTTGGTCTCAGTTTTCAATCATCAAATTCCGTCCCTCAATTTTGACACATTTGTCTAAATGATCCATCATGCAACCATAGAGTGCTCAAGATGGGCAGTGTGCCAGCCTTTTTTGGATGATGTAAAGGTTCCATTTAATAAGTATACCAAAATTCCAAGTTTAGGAATGTTTAACATATGTTCATCTGAGTTGTACACAGTGATTGGTTTTGCATGAGATCTAGCTTGGTTAGACTTTTTGCACTGAATCTCAGTTTTCTCCCATCTGTAATCTTATCTTGCTTTCTTAATCCCCTTTGTTTTTTTTTTTTTTTGGAGGAATATGTTATGGAAGGGGGTTCTACTGTTCTAAACTTCTCTTAGAGCATCCGTAGAGGGGTTTTTTTGTTTTTTTTTGTTTGTTTTTTTTTTTAATGATATGGAGGAGAGAGGAGAGAGAAAATCCAAGGTTGCACCTGGTTTTTGCCAGGGAAAAAGGGGAGAAAAAAGAGAGGAGGTTGCGTTGCCGAAAGCTGCGCTCCTTGCCTTTTCTGGGGTGATATTATTATTTTTAAAATTTTCTTTTCTCTTTCCTCCACCTTTGCTCCGAAATCTGACAAAAACCCAAGAAAATCTTCAAACCTATGGGGATGCTCTTATGGTATAAAACCTATGACAATGTATAGTGTATAGGAGGAGTTTCCTGTGATTCATCCCTACACAAACAAAAACAAAATTGTTCTTAGGGTTCAACCCAAGTTTATTGAATTCTCACTAATCTTGTTTATGTCTTAATTTTTCTTTGAACTATGTAGAAAATATCAGATTTGAACTGAAATTAGACTGGTTTGGTTCATGGGGTCGGGTAAAGACTTGGAATATTGAATTAATAATTGTCTGATTTCCCTGCTTGGTTCTTTTTTCTCTTTGTACCATCCCTACCAAAAGAGCCCTTATTTATTTTGTTTCGATTTTTGAAGGGGCTGCTGCCTGCTGGGGGTTGACAAATTTCCATTCTTTTATATCCAGCTCTACAATTACAGTTCAAATTGTTTCTTTTTGTCAATAAGTTGAAAGTAAAATTCATTTGTCCTGTGCATATTTGAAAATACATGGTTGATAACCCTATATTTTAGGTGTAGCAAAAGATTTGTCTACAGCTTTTGTAATCTACTGTCAGCACTAATGGGTGCTTCCTTTTGTGAATAAAATATTACATATCAAAAAATGAATAGAAAAATCAGCTAAACCTTTTCCTACGAGACAAGTGTAATCATTTACTTGAAACTGTTGCATCTTTGCTACATCTTTACTTCACCATAGCCTTAATACTTTAATAGTCATCAAACCATTATTAATTATGATAAAAGAGTAATAATCTTATTTTCTGCTACTCCTTTATTTATTTGCAGTCTTAATAGACAGTATTGTCTTTTACTCTATTGCGCAGGCAAGAGCTCTGCCCAGAAAAGAGAATGCTTTTCTATCCCAATCTCCCTAAAATTGCTGGATCTGACTTTCTTGAGGCTAGAATAAGACACATCCACGGAGCTGAAGGGAGTGAATTTGCGTGTCACGTGTTTGGTCATACACATTTCTGCTGGGATGCTGTCCTTGATGGTATCAGGTAATCTGTCCTTGATGCTGTCCTATTATGAAACGATAAATGTTCTTTTGCTTATATGATGAGCTTGTGGGCTGATAAAGAATTAGAATCTCAAAGTAAACTGCCTCTATTTCTTGTGGAATCATGGAAAGATGAGTTGTGTTTGAAGCTATGATGAAAAGATGCAACCACAACATTGATATTCTCTTTCCTTTCGGTAAATGGATTAAAATAAAACTTGTTAGTGACACAAGAAGTCAATCAATCAAAGAACAAGACTGGATTGCTTATGGATGGGACGGCCTTGCTATAAAGAAGGGAAGATAATTCTAAATATTAGTGGGATAAATTATTAAATTACATGGATTCCATTTCCTCTATGTTAAGCATTAAAGCTGGGATATCTTTTGCCTAAAAGTTTTGAATTTTTTTAATAAGCTGTAGTATTGCCATAAAGATATTCTCATATTTTCTTTTTAAAATTGTATGACATGCATCATGCATTTGTAAATTGTTATGCAGGTATGTGCAGGCGCCGTTAGCATATCCAAGAGAGCGTAAAAGGAGAATGAATGGGGGAGAAGAATGGCTGCCATATTGCATCTACTCCGGCGGAGAATTCCCAGAGCAAGTGTTACCTTGCTATTGGTCTGATTACTATGCAGTCAATCCAAGAACTCCTGAAATTACTGAACTTGCCCCTTGGGTTGCTAGATTTTATCGTAGATCATCTTAATTCGATCTCTACGAATGTGTATGCATGTGTATCCTCTTCCTATCTATTTAGTAGGGAGCAGTATTGTTGTTTCAACATTTGATTGGTCGCCACATGACCAAATTTTATACCGAACAGAATTGGTATATTCTCCTTGTCCAGTATGACCGATAATAGTAGTATTCTTTTTAGTTTATGTAATTTCTGATATTGGGTTGATTAGCTAGCTAGCTGTGTATCCATCCTTGTTTGCTTAGCTAGTTAGCTTCTTGGGGTTGAAGCTGCGCAGTTCAAACCTTGAAGCCCAAGTAAAATTACAGATGTGAAGGTTTTTGGTTATCAGTTGAGGATAGAAGATTAGAATGTGGCTTCATCAG
>CM008333.1:308502-334558 GCA_002525835.2 Ipomoea batatas | reverse complement strand
TATGATTCTCTTGTATATATACTCTTGTATTCCAACAGTTATATTTGGTGAACTCTAATACAAACATAATTGTTCTCATCAGAAGGCTGATACAAGAATTCAAGCAAGGAAGGCTAGAGAGTTTGGGAGAGGCTTGGCGACGATTCAGAGTTCTTAAAAGGCAATGCCCACAAGATCTGATGCACCCATGGGACATGATTAGCTCATTCTATGGAGGGCTGACAGATGAAGGAAAAATGTTGCTTGACTCATCCTCCAGCGGTGCCTTTGTCTCCCTAGCTTTGCAAGAAGCTGAAGAATTGATCAAGAGAATATCTAAGAACACATCCTGTTGGTATGGCCGGAGAGGAGATCATGGAGGAATATATGAAGTTGATAATCGGGTGGCAAGTGAGGCCAAAATCGAAGCAATGAATCACGAAATCAAAAAGCTACAGGCTATGGTAGAAAAAATGGAAGTAAAACCCAAGCCTTGCATGGCTTTGGCACTTTATTGTAATATCTGGGGAGGACCTCATGATACCAATATTTGCACTTTTCCGTCTGCATCTGAGCAAGTAGAGGCGGTAGATTATCAAAGAAACTCCAACTTCAATGCTTATGGACAAAACCAAAGATCAAACAACAATTGGAAATAGGGAGAGGGTTGGAACAATAGCAACAATGATGGATATCAAGCGCGAGGACAATACAACTATGGAAACAAGCCTGCATATGGACAGAATGACAAGAACAGACTGATGTACATTCAAAACCAAGGAAATGGAAATCAAATGACCCAGTTCAGACCACAATACAACTCTCAACTTGACTTTACTCAACAAAGGAGAGATGGCATCCGTGAAGTAGATGAAAGACTTACAAGGACGATCATGGAACTCAAGAATGATCGGGAAAATCTGAAACAAGAGATTACTCAAGAGATTAGACAAGAAATTTCTAGTCTTCGACAAGAATCTAAGGCTACATTAAAGACGATTGAGAATCAAATTTCTCAAATGTTTAAGATGACGTCGGATAGACACTACGGACAACTCCCAAGTAACATTGAGAACAATCTGAAGGAGAGAGTCAACGCCATTGATGCTAAAGAAGAAGAACATGTGAAATGTGATCCAATGGATGCCATTTGTGGAAAATGTCAATGTAAGGTAGATGACCAAAGAAACGGGACTACCTCTTGTAGTCCCACTCTCGAACTAGAGAATGCGAGCGATTCATGCACCATATCAATGAAGGAACACAAGGAGAAAACAACTTCGGAAGAATGCCCAAAAGAAAAGAAGCTACCACGAGACAACATCAAAAGTTCAAAGGAGAAAGAAACGGCTCGAGAAGGTACAATTAATGCTTTTATCCGAAAATTTTTCAATAACAAAGAATGCTGTGAATTGTTTGAGAATGACAGTTGTGATAATTTTACATGTTTAAGCCAAGAATCTTCGGCTTGTTTGACTGAGGGTTACCCCAAAAAGAAGGGTGACCCTGGAGCTTTGTTGATTCCTTGTTCTATACAAAACATGGAACCTCAAAACGCTCTTGCTGATCTTGGTGCTTCTATCAATGTCATGTCTTCAAATCTTTTTGAAAAATTGAACTTACCATGTTTGAAACCGACGAGGCTGACTCTACGTTTAGCTGACGGAACCACATGTTATCCTGAAGGCTTAGCGGAAGATGTTCTAGTAAGAATAGGAAAATTTCTTATGCCTGTCGACTTTATTGTTTGTAAGATGGGTGATGATGATCCCCATGAATCCTTAATTCTTGGAAGACCATTTCTGGCTACTTGTCGTGCACGAATAGATGTGAGTTCAGGTGAAATTACCCTGAGATTCGATAGACAAGCAATAAATGATGATAAGGAAAGAGCGAAAGAAGGAACTGATGACGATGGAAGGGCAAATGTCAAACCAAAGATGAAACCAAAACCGAAGTGGAGAAATGATAAGCTTACATGGAAAAACACGTGGGTACCAAAATGCTTCTTACCCACTACCAAGGAATATGGTTGAATTCTAAACAAGGTATGATGCGTCTAGCCAATGACGTAAACCATGGCGCTACTTGGGAGGCAACCCAAGATTTTAATAATATGCTTTACATCATTTTTATGCTTTCATTTTTAATGTTTTTGTTCTAATAAATTGCTACAATCAAATGGGACCATGTTTTGAGGACTAACTTGTAGGAGTCGGGACTAAAAATTGCTTTGGAAAGGCTTATTTTGGACTTAGGTATGAAGGGAAAGACCAAAACCGGAAGAAAACAGTGCAGAGGACTGCCACGTGAGCTCACACGTGTGTAGCCGTGCGTGGGAACGAGGCAGTAGCCTCCCACGCGTGTAGCCATGCGTGTGAGCAAGGCAGAGAGCTCCCACGCACGGTCACACTCGTGTGACCGGCGTGAAAGCCCTCCCACGACTTTAAAAACCCCATTCGGATCTCCCACACCATTTTGCTCCAAAATCCATATTTTGTCTTCTCTTCTCCACGCAAGGTGAATCCAATACTCAAGGTTTGAATATCCATTCTATTTTTACTTCAAAGAAGATAAAAAACATCACCATCAAGGTAATTTCTCATCTTTTTACCTATTTTTCCTTGAATATTCATGAGTATGGAAGAACTTGAATGAGAAATTTGTTCTACATTCCCTTGCATGATTTTGAATGATTAAATTGGTTTATAATGTTTCATAGAACTATCCTTTGATGTTTTCTTTCATTATTGATGGTTACATTGATGGATTGTTATATATTTTTGAGCTTCAAGTGTGAACACCATTGATGAACAAATGGGTTTGTTAGATTTCTTGTTGAAATTATGAAATTGATGCTTGAATTGATGTGTAAACTTATTATAGAACTATTATATGCCATCAATTTGACTTTTCACATGCTACATTACCCAAATTGAATTTTCAATTTCAAACCCTAATTTTGAATTTGGGGAAGAAGATGAAGTTGACTTTTTGAAATTCTTGACTTTTATAGTTGACTTCTTATTTGACTATCAAATTGAAATATCTTATGATGAATTTTTGCATGTGTGTGATAATGGAATGATATTGTTGACATTCTTATGCTAGAATTGTCCAAAATATAGGGGAAACTATGGCGAAATTTTTGAAAATTCTTAGCCCTATATGTTTGAAATCCATTATCTTGACAATGAATTTTACATAAATACAATGGTGACTTATTTAAAAGATATTTATTCAAAACCAATTATCATGAATGTTAATTTCTATAATTTGTAGGATGGGACGCTCAAAGGAAATCGCAAAGAAATCAAAGCACGATCATGGTGAATCGAGCCGGTCGAGAACACGGCAGCAAGCTACAGTTCAACGAGCTCCCCAGGAGCCGGGGTCAAGGTCGTTAAGACACTTGACGCCCGTCCAACTTACAACAGTGGATAGATACAAGGGGAAGCAACTTTTGGTCGGCCGCCACTTCGACGATAATGTTTTAAGGGAATTCGATTGTTTAGATGAAGTAAACGGACTTCTCAGGCACCCACAACTTCGCTATCTATTTGAGTGGAGAGGACCTACCTATGCGCCTGTTACTTATGAATTCTTGGCGACCTTGGATATTCGAAAGGAGGTCAACGACGCAAGAGAGTCCATTTCGTTCACTCTATTCGGCAACCACTACTGTATGTCGGTCAACACTTTGGGTGTTACACTCGGATTCCATGATGCCGTGAGCGTAACTATGCAATACTTCAGGGAATTTAAAGAGGACTTTCATTCAGAGGCGGTAGCTGTTCAATATTAGAAAAGCATCACCAACAATGCCCCATACAACTCTTCAAACTTAAAGGCAAACCTCATCACCCACAATGCTTTAAAGGCTATCAGATTAGACTTTGCTATAAATCTCTTCGGCAGAACCACAAATCGCAACAAGGTATACAAACAGGATTTGTTTTGCATGTGGTGCATGGAGAATGAGGTTGACATCAACATGGGCATTCAAGCTAGAAAATGGCTCCAAACCCAGCAAAAGTCTAAGGTTCAAACAGTGTTTATCAGACCTTTCGTTACAAAATTGTGTTACGGGTTAGGCCTATTGGATCGGTTGATGGGAGAGAAAGCTGAAGGTTTCACGATTCCTTTCTCCGTGGGTGAGTTCTTTGCCGCATAATTAAAACTTGGAGGTGATGATGCACCGGATCTGGCAGCTTCTGATGATGATAATGAAGAAGAAGAGAACGAGGAGGATGATGCTACACAAGAGCATGGCCCTACTCCCATGGATTGGGACACGATGCAGAACTTTCACAGGCAGCTCCATGATGAACAGATGAACTACTGGCGTGAGCAGCGAACATGGCAAGAAAGCCATTTTACATCCATCTCTGCAAGACAGGATGTCCATACCGAAGACCTCAACCGCATAAGAAGGGCAGTGGAGGAGAACGATAGGAGAATTGCTGCGCTCGAAGCTAGATTCGATAGGCAATTCCAGCCCTTCGGTGATAACTGATGCCTTCCTTCGACTGTCCTCGATCTTGATACTTGACACTTGATACTGAGTCCAACTGGACATTGGTTACGTTGGTTGATAGCCCCATATGAACATTAGGATTCCTACGCGCGGGGTTCCGACTTTTATTTCTTTTATTTCTTTACTTTGCTTTACTTTATCTTTATTGCTTTATGTTATTTATGTTTTTTAACTGCTTTACTTATCTGCATTTCTATTCAAATAATTCTACTTATTTATATGCTTTATTATCTATGTTTCTGTTTGTATTTCTATCAGCTTATAATAATTGAATAGTACTCGAAAAACCCTTTTGTATGTTATGTCTCCATTTCTTATAGAGCATCTATAACGGGAGCAGACCTATGCTGGAAGCTAAAGTGTGGAAAGAGGGATACATACTTGGTTTATCCTCTTATCCCTTTTCTAATTTTAAGCCCCATTTTGATCTTTAAAGTGTGGAAATATTTCCTTTATAGCTTTGTGTATGTGTATATTAGAGCTTACCATGTTTATTAGAATCGTTTGATGCATACCCTATATCCCAGAGCAATTTCCAAAGTGTGGAAAGGGATTTTTATTTGTCTATCCTTAGAATCCCTGTTCGGTCTTTTACCCTATATAGTATGGAAACATCGAGGACGATGTTTGTTTTAAAGTGTGGAAAAGACGCACTTTGTGCTTTACATGCTTACATGCTTAGTATTAGAAGTTAGAAGCTCTTGGGAATGATAAGCGAGTGCATTTTCAATTTGAAAAGAGAGTTATTATTTGTGTTATCTAGAGAGAATTTTGACTGGATGCCCAAAAATTTTTACTCTTGAAATATCTTTGAGGAAGTTACTTTTCGCACCCATGAGAGTGTTTAGAGCCAAATAAGTTTATATTCTTGCCTGCTTGCATGATGTTCACCTCTTATTTACGTAGGACCTTAGTCAAGGATCTCTCGAAGTGGGAGTGTGCACTTTTTAATTTGAGAAAGATAAAACTAGCAAGGCCCGGAATTGAACTAACCTTGGTAGGGCATGGGGCAAAAGGTGAGCCTAATGGTGAGCTTAACGAGAAAACAAAACCCTTGATCATAAATAGAAAAAGGCATGAGGGGTTGACATGAGGAGAAGTCGAAAAGGCAAAAGGCCAATCACCAAGAGTTTAAAATTGAGGGAAGCCAATTCGTTGGGTTGTGTTCAAACCATAGTCTTAAGTAAGCAAAAAGCTTTATCTAGAGTCGGTTGTTCACATAAAAAGACCCCAAGAATTGAGAAAATAGAGATGAGGTGAGCCGCTTCGCTAGGATTCGAGTACCCATTGCACTGACCTTTGAAAAAGCATGGAGCTCCATGTGAAGTCGGGTGGCTCGATGACGTTATCCTAGGAAGTGAGAAGAAAGAGGGACCGCGCTAAGCCAAAAAGCGGTGAGTGGTCCATGCCCCTACCCTCATTTACATTTACGTTGGGCTTTGGCGTATAAGGATGGAAAGTTGATTAGCTAGTGCACATCGTTCCCACTAGTGGGATCGGCTAGAGGCCCCATTTAAATAGAAGGTGAACCAAAACTTCGGAAATGCATGCTTGCGTATGGTGCGAGGAGTGTGATCCCTTGTTTTACTTGTTTATCTACGAAAGGTTTTTATTTCCCGAAAATATTTCTTGAGTTGCTGACATCTGACCAAAATCCTTTGTAGATAACACAAATGATTTCTCCCGTTTCAACAGTCCTAGACACCCATCATTTTGACTTGCCAAAAGCTTTGTTTGGCATGAGAAAGTATCTTGGAGACTTATGTTCTTAGATAGAAAAATGTCTTACTTGAGAACAAGCAAGAAACAAAGTGTGGAAAATTTGATAAGACTCCGAGATACCCTTAGATTAGGCACATTTTAGGGTGTTTTATCACATCTATAGCATCCTTACATGGTAATTATGTTCGTAAATGCTTGAAAATCACTAACTGATGCACAAAAGCTGCTTTTAGCTTAAAAGAAGTGAAACAGGAGCCCCGGGAGCAAATAGGAGCAAAAGTTGAGCTTAAAGAGCGAACCAAGCAAGAATGGAGCCCCGGAGGACCAAACTGGATGGCCACACACGTGTGAGCATGCGTGAAAACTTTCCAGTAGCCTCCCACGCACGCTCACACGCGTGTGGATGGCGTGGAGGCGGTGCTGCGCGAATTTCGACTAGGGTTGTCATTTCGGATACTATTTAAACCCCTTTGATGAATTTTCAGAGGAGGTTCCCAGAAAATTAGTTTTCCTTTTCTTAGTTTTTCCTTTTGAGAGCTTTCTCCATTTTTCTTAGTTTTTTAGATTAGATCAATCTCTATTGTAGCAAGACAACAAGCTTGGATTGAAGATCTTCTTCTCTCTAGGTGATTTCTATTTCATTTCTATAATTTTAGTTATCTTGTTCTTGGATTAAATTAGCTTTTGTTTGAATTTCATATTATGAGTAGCTAGTTTAGTCTAGGGATTTGGATTGTGTGATTGAATATTGCTAGTGTGATGATCTTATCTCTATATCTTGGATCTATGTGTTTGTGTTGATGGATTATCTATTCTTGTCTATTGATTGTTGTTTTGATGAGATCTTGTTTGGATTTGGTCAATCTAGATGAGAGATTGAGCTCTTGACTCTTTCATGTCTTTGATTAGAGTTAGGATTTGAACCTTGACACAATCATAGTTCCTATGGACTTCTTAAGAATAGTAGGATAGTGTGTAGCTTAAGTGTTTGATAAAATTCCTCTTAGAACTTTGGATGCTTGAAAGCACTCCTAAGTCAAAGAAACCTTAGTACACAAAGGTGGAAAAGGACTAAGACAAGACACTCTTGAATAGCCAATATCCTAGCAATCCCTATCCATGACTTTAGACACTCCACTATGCAATATCAATGAACACTATCCAATCCCTACCCCTTTTACATATTTACAAAATCCTTTTTACTTCGCTACACTCTTGCACTCAAACCAACCAAATGAACTACTCTCACTCACAAATCCACCCTTCACCACACTCGAATCCTATGCATGATCCAATCAAGTAAACTCCCGAACACTTGACACACCTCCACGTCCCTTCTTCAAGACCGACACTCGGGGAGTCACAGACTTTTCGTTTTAACACAAATATCTTTTGCAAACAGCTTTTCTTTTTTGTATCTGTAAGAACACAAATGAACTACTCTCACTCACAAATCAATGTCAGACTTGTTGCAAGAACTCAATAATTTGTCAATCTCTAGGAGAGCATAGTTTTTCTTTTTTGTATCTGTAAGAACTACATCTGTGGAAAATATCAAATGTAATGGAATTAGGAATTACATTTCAACTTTATTTTGTAATGCATAAAAGTAATACTATCGTGTGTGTGTGTGTGTGTGTATATATATATATATATATATATATATATGTACCTTGGAATCCTAAAGTTTTTCTAGCTTGATATTCCGCATCTTCTGCTAGATGTATCCAAACAGCTTGCCACACAATTTCTGGCTTTGACATTGAACTTGAGGTCAACATCGTGACAAAAAGTTTCCTTAACGAATACGCAATTGCCCATAGTGATGCCTCCAAAATTGCGTCCACATATTCTTTGTCGTCCTCAATCAATCCTCTAGCGTAACAGGCATCTCTAAATGACATGTATTGTTTTCCATCAACAAACTTGATTTCTTCAAAACTTCTGGGACCTCTCACCAAGTTTAGTAAACACCTCAAATAAAATAGTTCACCGCATTTTGGTGGAACATAGAAAATCCTTCCAATTGCAACATTTCTTTGCCTAGGATTCCATTCTCTTTTGTCTTTCTTCCAAACAAATTTCCTAGGCATTTCTGAGTAAGTTAACTGCCTAGCATCCTCATACTTCAAATTAGCTGCAAACCATGCGGTGAACATACTTTGTGACACTGTCGGACGATTAACAATACTGTCAACATTATCACCATCATCAAATATAATAGATTGCTCATTTGGTAGATGGAAAGTTAAGCGTTCCACAGAAGGATTCTGAAATTGTATGTCAAAAGAAAAAATCCTCCAAGCAGCATCACATGGTGAGATATACCTTCAATCGTAGTACATCTTGATTTCATCTATTTCTTTCCCAGTGGATTCGTCAACAGTACTATTGTAGAACTCAACAGTTACTCGATCATTTCCCTTGTTGACGTACTTGAATAAGTACTTGATTGATCTTGACTAATTACACCATTCCACATTAATATGCGCCCTGTATTTCATCAATAAGTACCTATTATGAGGCACAACATATCTGCTGTCCAAATCTATCCCATTCTTCTTTATCGTACGACCATTATCACGCCTACGATAAATTGGATACCCATCTCGATCCAACATTGAATTTGTCACATATTTCTTTGGAAATAATCACTACTACAGAAATCACATACAACGTCGGCTAAATAATTAGCCGACGTTATATGTTATTTAACTAATTAAAAATAAAAAAAACCTTTAACGTCGGTTATTATGAAATAACCGACGTTAAAAGTTTCAACCTAATACTACGACGCGATATGACGTCGGCTAGGTGGTTAGCCGATGTCGTATCACAATTTCACAGCGCCGACGGTTGATGCGACGTCGGCTACGGCATTAGCCGTCGTTGTATCAAGAAACGGACTCTGCCCCCGCGCAATATGACGTCGGCTAGAACGTTAGCCGACGTCGTATTGCGCCGTGTTTTATATGATCGACCTACAATGTCGGTTATTTAAATAACCGACGTCGTATGCAATTTCATTTTTTCTAAAAGAATTTTTAAATCATATTTATTATATATGACGTCGGTTGAAGTTATTACTGAAGTCGTAGGGCTTATTCCGAAGATTGAAAAACCCAGTTGCGTTGTCGACACAGTCACACAGAAACCCACCCCTCCATCTTCTTCTCTTTTCTCTGCCTTACCGCCGCAACCAACATCTCCATCCACCTTCCCTTCGCAACCAACTGCGCCATCCACCTTCTTTCTCCCTCCTCTCTCCGCCTTACCGCTGCAACCAACGCCTCCATCCACCTTCTTTCTTCTTCTTCTCTCCGCCGCACAGCCTCACCCGCTCACTGCCGCACTCCCGCTCCGCCGCCGATCTACCTTGTGAGTTTTTGTATATTTTATGAAATATTGTTTCAATTTTTGAATTTTTGGGAGTTGACAATAATTATTTTATTACATTTGAAATTATTGATTAATGTATTTCGTATTTTAGGGTTTATTAGGTATACATTTTGAATTTTATAAATTACTTGTATATATATTTTGAATTTTTAGAATTATTATATATATATATATATATATATATATATATATATAATAATTCTAAAAATTCAAAAAATATATATATATAGGGTTGCATTTTGGTGCGAACTCTCGCCCAGGTAGGAAATGAGAACGCTCCACAGCCGTCCACGTGTCCAGATCAACGAATCAGATGCAATTTTAAAAAAATGACGCGGTGGCATTTTCGTAAATAACTGAAACTTTGGTGCATCTAGTTTCACTTAAAAGTGCACCTAGTTTCACTTACAAGTGCACCTATTTTTGTATCTATTTTCACTTACAAATGCAAGTAATTTACCTTTTTAATATTCATGCACCTATTTTCGCAAATACTTTCACTTACAAATGCAAGTAATTAACTTGTTAATATTCATGCACCTGGGTGCAACCTAGGTGCACCTAGTTATAACATAGGTTGCACCTAGTTATAACATTAGGTGCACCTAGTTATAACATTAGGTGCACTTAGTATTGATGCTCACTGTACAATTCACTTGCACCTGTAATACATTTTACTTACATCTGCAATACATTTTACTTGCATTTGTGCAAGTAATTTATTTTGTTAACATTCATGCACCTGGTTGCAACCTATGTGCACCTAGTTATAGCAATAGGTGCACCTAGTTATAACATTAGGTGTACTTAGTATTGATGCTCATTGTACAATTTATTTGCACTTGTAATACATTTTACTTGCACGTGTGCACCTATTTTCACTTGCAGGTGCAAGTAATTTACCTTGTTAACATTTATGCACCTGGGTGCACTTATGTGCACCTAGTTATAACATGACGTGCACCTAGTTATAACGTTAGTTGCAACTACATTCCGGATACGTGGCGCGCTGTGATTCGTCCGCAGTTCTCTCCTGGGTGGCCAGTACGCACCTGAACGCGATCTTATATATATATATATATATATATATATATATATATATATATATATGTAATTATTGTATAAATTAGGTTTATTAAATATTATTGTACTCATGTATGCACACATATGATAGAAATGCGTATGTTCCTAGTATCTGTTACTAATGTTATTTGATTCTTGCATGGTATTTGTATTTGCATAGATATAAAATTTCTCAAGTTAGGAAAATCATAAAGGGGACATTGGCATGTGCTATATAATGGTTTGGCCAAGATGTGGTTTTTAGTGCTAGCTCAATGTTCAGCTAAACCATATTGTTTCCAGCACCTATGCAATTCTAGAGTCCTTTTTTCTAAGCAAATCAACTTCTTATATTTTGTGGTGTTTAGACAGCAGGAATGTTATTTTTTTTTATTTCTATGCTTTTGAAATTCATGTGCTGTAAACCTGTAATTGGAGATTGTGGCATCATCCATTATATTTCTTTGTATTTTGTTCCCATTTTCTAATTCCCATATTAGAGTAAAGAGATCAATTTATAACAACTGTTCAATTACTCTAATTTGTGCTTTCAATTAAAACTATGTTATTTTATAGCAAAATTTACATTCTTTTATGGCAGCTTTTGTACCTGTCATCATTGTTGTTGCTCTTTTATTTCTGTCTTTTTATCTTTTTGGAATCAAATAATAGTATTGTGTTTTGGAAGTGGTGGCACCAAGATAGTGCCCTGAGAAGTTTCTGATTGGTGGAAAATCTAGCGCTAACATAAATAAGTTGGTATTAATGAATGGCTTAAGGAAGTGGCTGAAGCTCATCAATGGAACTTCTGCAAGTAATTTTGTGCCACTTTGACTTTATAATTACTTCTTGAGTTTTCCAGTAAAAACTAAAATGAAGCATCTGTTCAAATTAAATAATCTTTTACGAAACATTATCAGTATTTATGACCCCTTACTTCTACTTATGTTAAGAAATTTTCTTTTTCTTTCTTATGGCTGTCCCACTTTGATGTGATCTAAAAACTGATGACACCATGACACACCTGCAATGCAAGTAATGTTATGTGACCTGCAATGCAAGGGAGAGTATACAAATGTGAGTCTGCTAGCTACTCCTATTTTATAGTTATTATTGAAGGAACACAGTAACAGTACTCACTATACATTTGCATGACTTAGTTTCTACAAGTGCAGTGAAGACCATGGATTTCAAGTTCTTACTGTTAAGATGCTGACATGGCAGAGGTTTGTCATTTTAGAACCATGGATTTTGCTTTCTCTCCAATTCAATCAATTGCCATTGATGTCATTACTCATGTGGTTTTTGTTTGTTCTTTCTTTGCTGTTGTCTTGACAATGAAACTTAAAGAAGTGATGAATTTTTGTGTAAACAGGGAGTGCTCAAAACTGATGATTTCTTTCCATCACAGGCAGCAACTGGGTAATTTTGATTGAAGTTGAATAAGTATTTGTCCTTCCTCAGATTCTCGAGTTATTAAAACCCTTTGGAATTGATTAGAAATCACTCGTGCCTGTAAATATGCGTCCCATCTAGTCATATAGCTGGTAGTGATTTAGCTTGATATTCTGTAACCATTCAGGATTTTGTCGTAGTTTCTTGTTGAAGCATCAAAATTAGGTACTCATACACTTATGTTGCTTGATTGATCAGGCAAGGTTTTGTTTGTATTGGCTTTTTGTTATTGGATTAGTTCATGAATAGAAGGAAAAGCAGTTGTGGATATGATGAAATATAAACTTTCTTAAATTAGCTTACTAATTATTATTTATTACTTTTCAACATTATTACAGATAGTGGAGAGAGTTGGTTCATTGAGCTACAATCAACAAGAGATTGATGAAGTTAGAGACACATGGGCCAAGTACTTCATTGATGAATGGATTAATACATTGCATTAGTATGTGAAATAGTAATTGATGTATTGCTTTTATTGCTTTTATTGCTTTTGGTACAAAGTTTGGGATAAGATTATGGCTTGTATTAATTAATATAGATAATTTTGGATGAACTTGTATTATTAATTATTATCAATTGTGAGATTTATTGCTTTTATTAATTTTTATATTATACATATAAATTGTACAGGTTTTGAACGTGATTGTGATTGCTATATATATTTGAGCAGGTTTTGGGTGTAAATAGAAAAATAAAATGAATATTTAAAAAAAAAATTACCCTACAACGTCGGCTAGTCTTATTAGCCGACGTTGTAGGGTAATTTTTTTGTTTTTAAATTACCTACAACGTCGGCTATTTGTAAAGAGCCGACGTTGTAGGGTATTTTAGTAGTTTTCAAATTACCTACAACGTCGACTAGTTGTAAATAGCCGACGACGTTGTTGGGTATTTTAGTAGTTTTCAAATTACCTACAACGTCGGCTATTTGTAAATAGCCGACGTTGTAGGGTATTTTATTGGTTTTTAAGTTACCTTTAGGGTATTTTAGTAGTTTTCAAATACCCTACAACGTCGGCTATGTACAAATAGCCGAAGTTGTAGGGTATTTTAGTAGTTTTCAAATTACCTACAACGTCGGCTATTTGTACATAGCCCACGTTGTAGGGTATTTTATTTGTTTTTAAGTTATCTACAACGTCGGCTATTTGTAAATAGCCGACGTTGTAGGGTATTTTATTTGGTTTTAAGTTACCTACAACATCGGCTATTTGTAAATAGCCGACGTTGTATGTGTACCTTACAACGTCGGCTAACTTTTAGCCGACGTTGTATGTGTACACTTACAACGTCGGCCAGATCAACGTCGGCTTTTAGCCGACGTTAAAAGCCGTTTGTGTAGTAGTGAATTTAGAACATCGGCCATTTACCATGCAGGGTGAATTCTTCCTACATGAACCACAAGGACCATGCATCATGAATTCTTGCACGGCTTTGTAGTACTCTGGATCACATATCTCATTTGGAATCTCAGCAGATATCCACATGCCTATATCTTTTGGGGTTTTAGGAGAGTCATTCTTTGCCAAGAATACCAAAATATGCGCATGCGATAACCCTCTTTTCTGAAATTCAATAGTATAAATCCCTGAAGAAGAAAAAGAATTAAATTAGTTTCAAACAAAATGATAATCTGATTAAGTAGAAATTAAATTTTAGATGATTTACCAGCTGAAACGACTCCGAAAATGTTATTCTTGCGAATCTATGAAATAAGAGCGTTTAGCTTCATTTTGAAAACGCGGCATATAATATCTGGCCTATCTTCCACCTTTAAATTACGTGCTTTTAGAAACCTTTCTATCTCGGGCCACTTCGGGTTACATGTAAAAGTAATAAAGAGGCTCGGATAACCCATAGCTTTGCAAATGGCCATTGCATCTTGGTAGTTTTGAATCATATATCTGGCACCTTCAGTAAAGCTAGATGGAAAGATTATCCTCTTTCCTTGAGCAGTAGGATCTACTTCTCCATTAGTCAGAGCATCAGTCAAACACCTATAAGATTCACATCTCAAAGTTTTTTGGTGTGTCCTAATGTAGACTAAACGGCCAGACTCTATCATAGTATAAGCATCAACAATATATTGTTGTAACAACCTTCTTGCATACAATAATGTTGATGTCTGATCCAACCTATCTTACAAACGGAAAGAGAAATACTCACGTGGAGATACATGATTTCTTGTTGTGGATGCCCTATCAAGAATGTCCGCAAACGGAATGTCTTCTCTATAGCCATCTTCACCGTATGGATATAGCAGTGGATATTGTAGTGGTAGATATGACGGATTCAATTCATTAATTCTTTGTAGATTGCCTGAATTCGTTTCCACCAATATGTCACGCTGTCCCATATTTGGATCTATATCACCAACAATCAAAGCGGCAACTTCTTGAACTTGGGGCAAGTTATATGTCCGAGCATCTTTTGATCTCTTACCTATCAATTTGATTTTGATCTCTGCTGTAGGATTATTCTCAATATGTGCACTTGCATTGCGAAATGTCTTCATGAAAGCATTGTTTTCATCCAAAGCATCTTTAATATTTTGAACAATATCAAGATGCAATCTTTTGGTACTATCATTGTCCCTACAAAAATAACAATGCAGAAAAACCCAGTTAAATAAATTTTAATATATGTTAACATTACGGCATAAGAATATTTTAAATTGAATTTCTATAGTAAGATGTTTAAATTACCCGACTGCATTCATCCTATTGTTAACTTCATTCTGAGTGTCGTAAATATACAACTGGGCAAACTTCGGCCTTTGACCTTGTTGTGGTAGCAAGCTTCCAATTAAATGGAAATTTTGGCCATGCAATCTAAATACAGGTGGGCTTGTGCCAACATTGATGGATCTGTGGATTTTTCCTCCCATTGATGTAAAGCAAAACATATTATTATAAGACCTAATATTCTCCAGAAAATGTTTGCTTTGATCATCTTGATTGAAAAACAAACCATAAATATGAGATGGTGGAGTTGCGGGCTTGGGCAATTGAATTTTCCCGTGAGTACAACAAAGCGAAAACTTGGGGTTCTTAGTACCAACTGATTTGTTTACTCGTTCTTCCAACCAAAACAGCGCTCCACAATGAGGACATAAATATGTGGGATCAGAAAAATCCAAGTATTCACCTACATAAGTTTCAATAATAAGAAAATTGGAAAATAAGTCTAAAAACATTGAACAAACATACCATTTGTTAAAGATGCAAGTGATTGTTGATTTAAAACCGCATCGTCAAAATCCCCCATCAAACAACGGTTCATTGAGGATGATGCTTCTTCAAATGTTGGATTCGTATAGATAGGAATGGATTTAGTATCTAATAACACAATAAATTAATATGAATAGAAAGAATTTAAAGATATTAAAAAAATATAGAACTGTCCCATTGTTTACAATATAGAATATATAGACTTACCATATGTTAGTTGACTTTTGGTTGTGGTAACGGAGAATACTTTGTTGCTGAAGATCAAGTTCGGAGTATTCTTAGAAAAACTAATGTCACATGAAGTTGAACCAACAAAAAGAGATGGTTGTGGGTCTTGATTTTCTAAGTCATTACGTGAAAAAAAAAAAAAGATCATTAAAACAATATAAATATACATATATTTAAAAAATGGAAATAATGGAAATCAATTCAGGTTACTAAAATTAAAAAGAAACTGAGAAATCCGAAAACATATATTTTAATTTAAATATCATTTAAATACATATATTTAATGAATTGAATAAAATAAATACAATTTAGTGTACTAAAAAAAATTGAATAATTGTAAAACCCAATTCATAGCATAATGATAAGAAAAAAAAAGAAAAACAATTTTAATGTGTAATACTAATGTAAAAAAGAAGATATATAAACAACTCATTTATCTTAAATAAGTTAAAAGAGCACAATTTAAACAGTAAACTAAATGAAATACATAAGTAAAGACAATGGAACCAATTGGGTAAGCACACGGGATAAATACCTTTGTTGTTGGTTGTTGCTTTTTTTTTTATTGCCTATAACACATGACCTTGTTATTTTGGTGAGTTGATTATATGTTTGGAAGATGAAAAAAAATGTAGCAAAACTAAATTAGAACGAAATTGTTACATAGACTAAAGGGTAATTAAAAATATAGGAATTATCAAAAAAATATAGACTGACATTGTGTTAGCTGACTTTTGGGTGTGTTGACAAAGAATACTTTGTTGGTAAAAATCACGTGCGGAGTGTTCTTAGTGAAATTAACATCACTTGAATTTGAAGGAACAAAAAGAGATGTCCATGCCTCTTCATTTTCTAAGTCATAACGTGATAAAAAAACAAAGTTGATTAAAATAATATTTTTTTTAATACAACTGACCCTATTACATTGTAGTATCTGTTCATCTATACTTTTCTCAACCTCTTGAAGCACAAAAGAGTCAATTTCAAGACCTCCTCCACTGGGACTCGAACTCATAACCTCTTATCTAAGGGTGGCCACTACATGCCAATTGAGCACAAGGTGCTTGGCAAGTTGATTAAAATAATATAAATATACATATAGTTAATGAATTGAATAAAATAAATAGAATTTAGGGTACTAAAAATAAAAAAAATTGACAAATAATCAAACCCAATTCATAACATTATGGGAAAATAAAGAAATAGATTAAAAATTTTAATGTCTAATACTAATTTAAAAATAAGATATATAAACAACTAATTTCTCTTAAAAAAAGTAAAGAGAGCATAATTTTAACCGAAAACTGATTGAAATACATAAGTAAAGACAATGAAACCAATTGGGCATAGCACGGGAGAAATACGTTGGTGGTTGGCTTTTGCTTTTCTTTTATTGCCTATAATAACACATGACTGTGCTATTTTGGTCAGGTGATTATCTGTTTGGAAAATGATAAAAAAAAATGTAGCAAAACTAATTTAGAACGAAATTGTTAAATAGACGAAAGGGTAATTAAAAATATAGCACCAAACAAAAAAATATATAACTCACCTTGTGTTAGTTGACTCTTAATTGGGTGAGATTGTTGAGAATACTTTGTTGGTCAAAAACACGTCAGGAGTGTTATTAGTCAAACTAACGTCACATGAATTTGAAGGAACAAAAAGAGATGTTCGTGGCTCTTCATTTTATAAGTCATAACGTGATAAAAAAACAAATTTGATTAAAATCATATAAATATAGACATATTTAATGAATTGAATAAAATAAATAGAATTCAGGGTACTAAAAAAAAATTGACTAATCATCAAACCCAATTCATAACATTATGACAAAATAAAGAAATAGACTAAAAATTGTAATGTCTAATACTAATGTAAAAAGAAGATATATAAACAACTCATTTATCTAAAATAAGTAAAGAGAGCATAATTTTAACCGAAAACTGATAGAAATACATAAGTAAAAACAATGAAACCAATTGGGCATCGCACGGGAGAAATACCTTGGTTCTTGGTTATTGCTTTTCTTTTATTGCCTATAATAACACATGACTCTGTTATTTTGGTCAGGTGATTATCTGTTTGGAAAATGAAAAAAAATGTAGCAAAACTAATTTAGAACGAAATTTTTAAATAGACCCAAGAGTAATAAAAAATATAGCACTTATCATAAAAATATAAAGGCAAACGGGTCAAATAAGCCCATGTACTACCATTGATTGTTCATCTAGCACTATGAATTAAAATATGGTCCATCTAGGCTATTATACTTCTAATTATTTTTAATCTAGCATTTTTAGCCTATTTTTAACAAGTAACCCCTCTAATTTGATGACATGGAAAAATAAAATAATAAAAAATGATGACATGATATTTATATGGATGCTTTGGATGATTTCTACCCTATTTCATTAACGAAGAAATTAATTTCTTGAAATGAAATAGGGTAGAAATCAAAGTTGCTATATAAAGTTTTAATTACAGTGTACTGCACTACTGTGTATGTATAGCGGGGTATTCAGTGTCCTTCGGCAATTAAATTCCATGAAAATCTATATATGAATGTGAGCATAAATATAATATGTGCAGTCCAACTATCAGCTTAGGCTTTTAGTTGAGATGGAGCACATGCTTTAATTATGAAAATTAAATTATTTTTTATAGTAACTTAAGATATTGTATTGGGTAAATTTTATTTTTTTAAAAATAAAATTTAATTTTTCATATATCGATTATCATGGAATCTCATTGCCAAACGACATCGAATACCCCGCTATACATACGTAGTACACTGTAGTTGAAACTTTATATAACAACTTTGATTTCTACCATATTTCATTGCAAGAAATAATCTAAAAATACCATATCTTAAGTTATTCAATTATCCAAAAATCCAAAAGATTAATTTATTTTTAAAATAAAATAAAATATACCCGGTACAATATCTTAAGTTATTATAAAAAATAATTTAATTTTCATATATCGATTTCCATGAAATCTCATTGCCGAACGACAGTAAATACCCCGTTATACATACACAGTTGTGCAATACACTGTAGTTAAAACTTTATATAACAATTTGGATTTCTATCCTATTTCATTGTAAGAAATCATTTTCTTCATTAATGAAATAGGGTAGAAATCATCCAAAGCATTCATATAAATAACATGTCATCATTTTTTATTATTTTATTTTTCCATGTCATCAAAGTAGATGAGCTACTTGATAGAAACATGCTAAAAATGCTAGGTGAAAAATAATTGAGGGTATAATGGCTTAGATGGACCATATTTTAGTTCATGGTGCCGGATGAACAATCGTGGTTAGTACATGGGCCTATTTGACCCTTTTGCCAAATATAAACTCACCTTGTGTTAGTTGACTTTTGGGTGTGTTGAGTGAGAATCCATTGTTGGTCAAAATCACGTCAAGAGTGTTATTAGTCAAACTAACGTCACATGAATTTGAAGGAATAAAAAGAGATGGTTGTGGCTCTTCATCTTCTAAGTCATAACGTAATAAAAAACAAATTTGATTAAAATCATATAAATATATATATATATATATTTAATGAATTGAATAAAATAAATAGAATTCAGTGTACTAAAAAAAATTAGAATTGACTAATCATAAAACCCAATTCATAACATTATAAGAAAATAAAGAAATAGATTAAAAATTGTAATGTCTAATACTAATGTAAAAATAAGATATATAAATAACTCATTTATCTAAAACAAGTAAAGAGAGCATAATTTCAACAGTAAACTAAATGGAATACATAAGTAAAGACAATGGAACCAATTGGATAAGCGGGAGAAATACCTTTGTTGTTGACTGTTGCTTTTCTTTTATTGCCTATAACACATGACTTTGTTATTTTGGTGAGTTGATTATCTGTTTGGAAAATGATAAAAAATGTAGCAAAACTAAATTAGAACGAAATTGTTACATAGACTAAAGGGTAATTAAAAATATAGAAATTATCATAAAAATATAAACTGACCTTGTGTTAGTTGACTTTTGGGTGTGTTGACCGAAAATACTTTGTTGGTAAAAACCACGTGAGGAGTGTTCTTAGTGAAATTAACATCACTTGAATTTTAAGGAACAAAAATAGATGTTCGTGGCTCTTCATTTTCTAAGTCAAAACGTGATAAAGAAAAATTAAAGTTGATTAAAATAATATAAATATACATATATTTAATGAATAGAAAAAAATAAATAGCATTTATGGTACTAAAATTAAAAAAGAAAAAAAAAAGGAATAACATTATGAGAGAATAAATAAATAGATTAAAATTCCTAACACACAACATCAAAAATTTTAGTCATAACGTGATTAAAATAATATAAATATACATATATTTAATGACCTGGAAAAAAATAAATAGTATTTATGGTACTAAAAAAAAGTATAACATCATGAGAGAATCAATAAATAGATTAAAAATCCTAACACACAACATAAAAAATCTAAGTCATAGCGTGATAGAAAAAAGTATAGTTGATTAGAATAATAAAAATAAACAATATAATTAATGACATGGAAAAAATTAAATAGCATTTATGGTACTAAAATGTAACAAAAAAAAAGCATAACATTATGAGAGAAAAAATAAATAGATTAAAAATCCTAGAACACAACATGAAAAATTAATTAATGAATAGCAATGTAAGATAACATAGTAATTCAATCATATAATTTCAAGTAAATAAAAACTCCTATTAATTTTCAATCAATTATAGAAAATAATAACTCACATCCAATTTATATATATATGTATATATATATATATATATATATATATATATGCAGGTGGACGTCGTTTGAGGCAACACATTTCCACCTCGCGTCTCTCTCTAGAAAACTCCTTCTCAGTGTTCTGCTGTTGTTCTTGGTCTCTAATGGCGGAATCCTATCGCCAGAACACCATATTTGTACAAAGATAAGTATTCCTAACTCTATCCCTCTAATTTTGAACTAAAATCATCTATATTTCTTCTCTTCTGGCTATCAGACTTTCGAACATTCGGGTAATTTATGCCGTCGATCTTTGATTATAGCACCTGAGTACAAATTAAACTATATTTTTGATTAAATTTGGTATTCATAGTCAGATTTTACGGATCTGTGTGGTAATGCGTTCTTAGATGATTTCATTTCGATCTAGGGTTATTTGAAGCTCTAATCGGGTGCATGTGCATTTCCACCATTTCATCACCTCACCTCTCTCTCTCTAGAAATATCCTTCTTAGTGTTCTGCTATTGTTCTTGGTCTCTAATGGCGGAATCCTATCGCAAGTACACCATATTTGTACCAAGATAAGAATTCCTAACTCTATCCCTCTAATTCGATGGGATACTATGATTGTGCACTACTTTTATTTGTTAACCTATTTGTATCTAAAATTTGAAATATGTGTTTCTTATGTTGTGTTCTGACAGATGAAGCTACCAGCTAAAGCTACTAGCAAAAAAGTACAAAGAAATATGAGTTCTTTACACTGTAGTTTAGGGTTATAAACATAATTTTGAAGAATAGATAATACATAGCATGAGTAGAGGATAAATACCTTTGTTGTTGGTTGTTCCTCTACGTTTATTGCCTATTTCTTCATGTAATTATCTGCTGGAATCTGCCAGATTACTTGTGTTGGTTATTTCTCTATGTAAAATGGTTATACCTGGTATAGAAGAAGTTGATGGATGAAGTGTGTTTTAAAGCATGTGTTTCAATAAAATGATTACCTGTTTGGGATTTTAAACATTGATAAGTGTAATTTTCATTCAATGTTGAGAAGATGAAAAGTTTTATGCTCTAAGTTTGTGTCACTGTAAATGATTAGCTGTTTGGGATTTTAAATATAGATAAGTGTAAATTTCATTCAATGTTAAGAAGACAAACAGTTTTATGATGACTAAGTTTGTATTACTATAAATGATTACCTGTTTGGGATTTTCAATATTGATAAGTGTAAATTTCATTCAATGTTAAGAAGACAAACTGTTTTATGCTCTAAGTTTGTATTACAGTAAATGATTACCTGTTTGGGATTTTAAATATTGATAAGTGTAAATTTCAATCAATGTTAAGAAGACAAACTATTTTATGCTCTAAGTTTATATTACTGTAAATGATTAACTGTTTGGGATTTTAAATATTGATAAATGTAAATTTCTTTCAATGTTAAGAAGACAAACTGTTTTATGCTCTAAGTTTGTATTACTATAAATGATTAACTGTTTGGGATTTTAAATATTGATAAGTGTAAATTTCTTTCAATGTTAAGAACACGAACTGTTTTATACTCTAAGTTTGTATTACTGTAAAAAAGGAAAAAGAGCCATGTGTTAGGGTGTTACTTTAATTGTTGTATATTTTGTTAGCAGAAATATTCAAGAGAATGGAGATCACTGGAAGGACGCAACATCAAGAATATAATTTTATCACTATATTCTTGGTAAGTTAGAAAAAAAAAATTACCTTGTACTTTTAATTATTTAAATTTAGTCTAAGTGTTTAAAATGATAGCTGCCATTAACAAATAAAAATTTCTTCTTATTTAAGTTGACAATAGAATGTACATCACGTTATAACTTACAAAAAAAAAAACAAATACTATTATAACTACTATTAGATACATGTTCTAGGTAAACAAAAAGAAATAGCTGCATGTTATACTGCCTGGAGCTCTGACTCTTCATAAGTAAGCACCTGCATTCAAAAAAAAAAAAACAGAAGCAAGTAATGGGTGTATTAAGCAATTAATAGTTGAAAAAAACATCCATTTGAAAATGAGAGTTCAACTTTCCAAAAAATGCAGTTATACTACATAAAGTCTAACAACAACTAATGCACTATTCAAGTGCATATTGTCAATAGTAGGCAATCTCATTGTTCAGAAACCATAAACACACAAACATAGAATCCAATAGGTTTGCATGTCGCATCAATTCTTTTCTTGCTTGATCACAAATGGCCTAGACTTCTTCAAATTCTGACTTGATGAGAATTGGTCAAGTAGGCATCTCTTAATAGCACCTGTGTCAACTTCATCTTGAGCTTTGTCCACACCTTTTAGCTTTAAGCCAGCTTGCACTAAAGGACTTATAGCCTCATCATCTGATTCGCTTTCCTGTAAATGTAAAAAAAATAGTACTTATAGGTCATCTGCTTTGTTAGTAAAAAACTGTTATGTAATTAATCTACTTAGATTTCTAGGGCATCTGCTTAGATAAAGTAAATTACATAAGATTCTAGGTCATCTGTGTCTTCCTCAACCATCTTAGATAATTCATCATGATCATCCACCATGGATGCACAGTACTGAGATTCCAATTCCTCATTATGAATAACACTTAACACTGATATGGGCTTTGCTGGGTTCCTAATGTGTTCATTCTTGAGATTGATTCTAAACACCATAGATTTGTTCCTCAACTGTTCAAACTCAACTGGAACCTGCATCTTAGCCTGTGAAACACAAATAGTTAGTACAATTTAAACAGTTAGTAGGAATGATTTTTAGTGAGTTTAATAAAAAAAAATTACCATAGAATACTTGGTTTTCAAATCATAGGCAGTAATGCCCAAAAGGTCAAAACAGTCTTTGTCCCACAATACAAAAGGTGCATCACTTGTTTTGTCTAGAACCCTAACAATTACTTTGTATCTCACATTCCCTTCTGCCCAATTAGTCTTGCATGTGTCACAAAAGTAGTAAGTCTCTGTAAGAATAAGGGATTTAAAGCACCCTGGTTTTCTGCATGAGTTATAGAACCATTTCTTTCCACTCTCAATTGATACAATGGTACCTGGGACACAATAATAGCCTTCCTGCAAAGTTGAAATACATAAAAATCAACTTAGGTGTAACAAAGTAGTTAATGAATTAGTTTGTACTTAATTTGTTGTGTACAAATCTGATTGTGCTTACCTCAGCCCTTTCATACAAATCTCTTATTGTGCTGACAACCATAGGAGATTGGGAATTATTAGCACTATGACCATAAAACACTACTGAAATACTTCTGAGTGGGCTACAATTAGCCTTCAAACTGTTAAATGAAATCATTACATGTTATTTTAGACATTTTAGATATAAGAAAGGTAAATACTGGTGTTAGGGGATTGAGATTACCTATTTCTGAAATCTGCGAACTCTTGGCAGTCCAAATTGAATAAAACTTTTGTAGTAGTGTATGAGCTTGAAATCCTGACCTCACCTAAAAAAATACAGAAATAATAGGTAAAAATCAAGCAAGGAACTAATCTGATTGATATTTTGATTTATGATGGCAGTGAATTGAACTTACTGTCAACCACCTTGGCATGACAAAGTTAGAGCAAAACTATCAAAGGGCCATCCACATGGTTATTGAAAAATGGCATAATGGCAGGTACATGTTCATCCCATAATGTACATTTTATTCGATTTCCCTAAGTAAACAGGAAAAGTGTAGTAAAACAATGTAAAGCATGAAAAAAAAAACATGAAATCATATAGACTGTCTAAGTAATTCAGAAACCTACTTTGAGTCGTCAATCAAAAAATCAACCAACTGTGTGGGGAAACCAGCAATAACCTTATCCTTAGGAGAATAGAACTCAACTACTCTACCAATAACATCTAGAATGAAATATAGATGTGTTGAGAAGTATGATGTATATGGAAAAAAATAAAATAAAAATGCAAACAGCTTACCAATCAACTGCTTCTCTTCAACTTTTCCAGCCAATAAGTCCTCAATAGGTTTAATACGAAATAAAAGGCTTGGAAAACCTTTTCTCCTATGTCTCTCAATAGTTGTGTAGTGATTAAACTTCATCATGTATTTATGCTGTGTAATTTTATATTGGTAGTAGTAAGATACGGCCACAAAGTTTTTGACAGCATAAACTTTACCTTCTTTTAGCAGATTTGAAAATTGGTCTATAAAATCAACATGTATACTTGCATGAACATAGGTGCCCTACAAAAATACAAAAAAAAAAAAAAAAAAAAAACTCAAACAATACAAACTATTAGCACTTTATACTAACTATTAGCAGTTTATAGTAACTAGAAGAAAAATGCACATAGACAACACTGAAACGACAACGGTTTTTTACAAAAATGTTGTCTTTTGTGTAAAAAACAACAGTTTAGGACAAAACCGTTGTCTTTGACACAACACTTTTATCAAAGACAACGGTTTTTACCAAACCGTTGTCTTTGGTATGTTGTCTTTGTGCATTTTATTAAAAGACAACACCGCAAAGACAACAGTTTTTGAAAACTGTTGTCTATGTGCATTTTTTAAAATAAAAGACAACGGTTTTATTTACTGTTGTTGTTGGTGTGTTGTCTTTAAGCGCACTTGAATACACAACACTAAAAAGACTACAATTTATTTTAAAACCGTTGTCTTTGCATAATTTTTTTTTAAAGACAACGATTTTATTTAACTGTTGTCGTTTCTGTGTTGTCTTTAAACACAGTTGAATAGACAACACTTCAACGACAACGGTTTATTAAAACCGATGTCTTTGTGCACCCGTTTTTATTTTTAGACAACAGTTGTATTTAACCGTTGTTGTTAGTGTGTTGTCTTTAAGTGCATTTGAATAAACAACACTACAAAGAGAACGATTTCAAAAAAAATTGTTGTCTTTGTGAGTTTTTTTTAAGACAACGATAATTTTATTTGTTTTTTAAAGACAACGATTTTATTTAGCCGTTGTCGGTTGTGTATTATTATTAAGTACATTTTAATACACAACACTTGAAAGAAACCGTCGTTTCGATTTTTATTTAGACAACAATTTTATGTAAAATCTATAAAGCTTGATACCAATAAGAATTGAACCCATAAACTTTCTTAAACCACATACATCCTTATCCACCAAGTAATTACATCAATTAGTTATTTAAATGCTGCTTAATGCATTTATTCCTTCAATTGTGGGTAAGCTATTAGAAACCTTGGTGCAATATATAAAAATAAAATGCTAACAAGTAGAATTGAACTCATAACCTCTCACAATACACGCACAAACTTACCAACCAAACCACTTCATCACTTTAGTATTAAAGGTTGTACCTAATATTTAAACCCAAATGTTTGGGCTTTTGTATGTATCCTATTAGGCCTCACACGCCAATTGATAATATTATTATTTTCCTATTACGCTCAATATTGTTATGGTCTTATTTTGCAATTAGCGGTTAGCGAATTGTGTTGGCAGTTAACAATACAAAATACGCAAAATTAGATGTTTTAGATTAGCGGTTAACATGTAAAATGACATATAAGGACATTAGTGTATTGTTGTTTTTTTTAATTGTTATAGGTAATAATTTTATTGATAAATATTTGATGCACCGCCGATGTATAGATGTCATACACCGACGGCGAATGAGAAGATGTCACATCATTTTTTTGAAAAAATT
>CM008333.1:279143-308443 GCA_002525835.2 Ipomoea batatas | reverse complement strand
GATCAAAACATTCTTGTTTCACTTCATGAATAATTCTATCATGGGAGAAACGTCCCCCATCATGAATCAAAGTATTATATTTCTTCCATAAGATCCAAAGAATGAAACAGGGCATTAAATCTCGAAAAGTAGCTGTAACATTGCTCCAGCCTGTTTCAGACCTTGTCGGTGGATCTGCTAACCACCAGACTTGGCAAGCAGATCGTACTGAGGAGACTAGTCTAAGATTAATATCCAGAAGTGCTGCATAGTGGTTCCAGATTCTCAAAGTGCATGAACAGCTCCACATACAGTGTTCAAGGGAAGCACTCTCTTTCCAGCAGAAAGGGCAAACTGATGGTTGGTGGAAACCAAATTTTTGAAGACGATCCGGGAAGGGGAGATGGCGGTGAAGTAGTCTCCACATGAACACTGAAATTTTTTTTGGAATTTTTTTTGACCAGATGTGTGTTGAAGACAAAGTGACGCACCTTGTAGGTCGAAAAAGATTGTAAGCTGTCTTAAAGGTGAAAGATCCTGAGGAAGAAGGTTTCCAGATTATTTCATTTGCAAGAACAGTGGTGTTGTCTTCAACTGTAGAGGAAACTGATTTCATACGGCGCCAAGTGATTGAGTCTGAATATCTGGATGGTATGTTCGGGTTTGGGTGCAGGGCTCTCATATAATCGCTCCACAATGAACCACCTTTTCTGTATAAAAACCATAATTGTGCAGCAAAGGTAGCTTGTAATGCCGGCAAAGATTTAAATCCCAAACCTCCTTCAGTTTCTGGGAAGCAGAGTTTGGACCAGGAAGCCCAGTGTCGTTTGTTGTGTCCATTGTAAGAACCCCAGTAAAAGTTAGCCATTCTTTGTTCAATAGATTGGATTGTTCCTTTAGGGAGTTGAATGGAAGCCATGGAGTAGAGCGGTATCGATGAGAGAACATGTTTAATGAGAGTGATTCTGCCGCCAGGAGAAAGAAGCTTTCTTTGCCAGCCTTGCAAACGCTTGTCAATCCCGTCAAGAATATATTGATAGTAGCTGCATCTATTTCTTCCTTTGAATAAATTTATTCCAAGGTATTTGAAAGGGGTAGAGGATCTTTGCATACCCAACTCGCGAGAGATTGTGTTATTTCTAGTTGCAGAGGCAAATTTAGAAGTAACAAAAAAACTCTTGGAGTAATTAATTTTCTGCCCTGATGCATGTTCATACCCTTGAAGGGTGGATTTCAAATTCTGCAAAGATTTGCGGCTACCATTCGCAAAAATTAGGATATCATCTGCGAAGGCCAAATGAGAAATGATCGGGCAAGCCAGAGAGGAACTCTTGTACGGTTGAATTAGGCCGGTCCCAATCTTTCTGACTAAAGCTCTTGATAGACCTTCTGATGTCAAAATGAACAGCAATGGTGATAGAGGATCACCTTGTTTAACTCCTCTTGAAGGTTGGAAAAATCCGCTACTCACTCCATTGACGAGAATTGAAAAACGTGTGGCAGCGAGATTATTCATAATCAAATTGACAAAGGTAGTAGTGAAACCAAATTTGAGCAGAAGAGCACGCAGAAAAGGCCATGCAACACGGTCAAAAGCTTTCATCATATCAAGTTTGATTGCTACATTACAACCGCGACATCTTTTGTTGATTGATTGAATCAGTTCCATGGCCAGAAGAATATTATCCTGAATTGATCTTCCTTTAACAAAACCAGCTTGTTCTTGAGAAATTAGTTTTGGGAGAAAACTGCGCAATCGTGTTGCTATGATGCGCGTGAAGATCTTGCTTACAAAGGTGCAGAGAGAGATTGGTCGGAAATCAGCAAAGGTCTCGGGGTTTGAGTTCTTCGGAATGAGCACAATTTGTGCACTGGAGATAGCTTGGGGTATTGGTACACCTGCAAAAAATTCAAGAACGGCTTTATAGACATCTGATTTGATTATATCCCAGCAGCATCGAAAGAAGAATCCTGAAAAACCATCTGGACCAGCAGTGCTGTCTGGGTCTAATTCCCAAATAGCAGCTTTGATTTCTTCAAGAGTGACAATCGAGTTAAGAGAATGGTTGTCGTCTGCAGAGAGAAGCGGAGGGATAAAATTTAGTAGATCATTCATATCTGTGCAGTCATCTGCTTTAAATAAGCTCGAAAAATATTTCACTGCCTCGGATTGGATTTCATGTTGCTCCGTAAGGATGATTCCTTCTGAGTTTCGTACTCCGCAGATGCGTTGCCTTCGGATTCGGTCTTTCACCGTAGCATGAAAGAAAGCTGTATTTGCATCTCCTTCTCGAAGCCATTTTACACGAGCTTTCTGCTTCCAGAAAATTTCCTCTTGCTTTAAAGCCAAAAGGAGAAAGGCTTTTTCACGACTGAGAGTTTCTCGTCTAGTCTCGTTTGGCTCTTCATCAAATCGAAGCTGAGCTTCAGAGACTGCTTCTTCAGCGGCCTTGATTTTATCAAAGATGTTGCCGAAAGTCGACCAGTTCCATTCTCGTAGCTTCATTTTGAGTTTTTTTAGTTTGAGTGTAAGAGCCTTCATTCCGTCTCCTGTAACCGGTTCTTGCCAGATACTTCGCACAAGATCAAAAAAATCTTTATGGGTGGTCCACATCTTCTGAAATCTGAATTGTTTTGGGACCATCAGGTTAGCATTTGTTCCTGAGAAGATGATCGGTGAGTGGTCTGAAGTTGTTCTATTGAGAAGGACTCCCGTGACTCCCGAGAATAGATCTCGAAATTCTGGATTGAAGAGAAAACGATCCAATCTTTTCCAAACATGACCCGCTGATCGAGTACCTGTCCATGTGAATAGACCCCCAAGAGTAGAGAGATCTAGAAGAGAGTGGGATGATATAAAAGATGAGAAGTCAGCTAGAGAATTAAGATCTGGAATTGCATTTCCCCTATATTCCGTCATATCAGCAATGACATTGAAATCTCCTCCAATGAGAGTAGGATTTGGCGATGAAAGAATGTTACTTAGTTGGTTCCAGAGTTGCTGTCTTTCACCCCTACTGTGTTTAGCATAGACGGCAACAAAGTCAAAATTGAAATTCCATGGTAAGTAACACAAGCGGCAGTGGATAAATTGATCGGAATCCGTGATGACATCCAAATGAAATAAGTCCAGCCAAAAAAGCCAGAGTTTGCATTTTGTAGAACAGAAGAAGGAGTTAAAGTTAAGGTTCCTTGCAAAATCTTCAGCCTGTGCCGAAGAGAGAAAGGGTTCAGAGACTGCAAGAAGAGCAAGATTTTCACGTCTCACAAGTCTACGGAGTCTTCGACGTGAAGAAAGAAGACCCCTGACATTCCAGAACATAATCTTCATTTCCAACGGTGAGGGAAAGAAACTCTCGAGAGGGATCCAGTAGCCAGACGAGTTGAGACCGAAGGAGTGTTGGAGGAGTAGTCTTTCCGAGGGCGACTTTTTTTTCCTGAGACCTGAACAAAACCACCGAATTTCTTCGAGAGTTTCTTTGAAAGGAGAATGCTGTCATTCTTCCAAGAGACGATCAAGGCATTAGGGATCGGTCCGGTGTCTTGAGCTTCATCGCCATCAGACCAGTGACCGGGAGAAATATTCGTATTGTTATTATGAAGCTGCTGAACTCTGTGGTCGTCAATAAGAACTGAGCCTATGGTATTGTGGTCTGGAAGAGAAGGTTCGAGGTTCGGAACTGTTGGGTCAAGTTGGTTGTTGAGAGGAGGTTCTTCAGGATTAGTTTGTGTGGTTTCAGGATCTTTTTGGACAGGTTTTGAAGTTTGAGAGAGACCAATGTCTTCGGTCGTTGGAACAATAGCAGAGATTTGTGGGTCTTTCTTTTTCCATCTTTTCTGAGGAGGTTCAATAACAGGGGGAGGCTGGCGAGATATGTTCATCGAAAGAGACTGTTCAGAAATTTGGTGGTTGGGTTGAGAAGTTTGTGCATGAATATGTTTGTGGCACTCGGTTTTCATATGGCCAAATTTTTTGCAAACAAGACAATAATCTGGAATGAATTCATAAATAATAGGTTGGGAAAAACCTCCGTAGGAGCCATTATTTATCCAGATTAGATCTGGCCTTTGTTTTGAGACGTCCAGCTCCACGCAGATCCTTGCAACAGAGGGGCGGTTATGAGACAGAGTGGACGAATCAACTTTAAGGGGCTTGCCGATCAGATTTGCGATGGAGAAAACTGCTCTTTTATCTTGGAGGTGAGCAGGGAGACCTTCTAAAGCAATCCAGACGGGGACGATTGGGGATTCCACATCTGGGCGGAAATCCGGCGACCATTTAAAGACTTTCATTAGGAAACCATTGATCATCCAAGATTTGCGAAGCCAGCATCTTTGGAAGTCTTCTTCTCGGTCGAAGTTAAGAAGGAGGTGTTTCTGATCTATGAGGCCAATCGTGTAGACTCCCCCAAATCCTATAGCTTCAAAAGCTTTGCGGAAAACTGCAATGGATGGTCGACCTTTGGGGAATTTTCCGATCAGTGCAAATTTGTAGCGATGAGCAAAAAGCTCGACTTCTGCATCGGAAAAAGAGATTGCTGGGAGACCTTTGAATCTCTCTGTAGGCTTGATTGTGATTGGATCAGTGGAGTTCATGGAGAGAATATCAGCGAAAGATTTGGCCAGGGTGGGGGTCGGGATGACCCCCTGCGGCGCTGCCATGGAGGGAAGCAGCTCGAGAGAAGAAGCCCTAGATTCTCGCTCTAGATTCTCGCTCTAGAAATTCTACTTCCAATATGTTTCTTATTTCCAAATGTTTGTTTTTTTTAAAAAAAAAAATTTCCATAAGTTTTTCTTATTTTCATTGGTTTTTACCCAGTTTGTCTGCTTTTTTTTTGTGTGTTTATTTGTTTTTTCATGAGTGTGTTTGTTTGTTTGTTTGGATGACAATGTTTGCTTGTTTGTTTGATTTTTAAAAAATTGCAGTAGTGTTTGTTTGTTTTTTTGGGACTATGTTTTGAATGAACACTGTTTTTAACTATCTCTGATGTTTTAGGAAGATTGTTGTGAATTGCCAAGAAACTTGCTACAAAGGGGGAGATTGTTAATAAAATTGCTAAAAAGAAAAATATTTGTGAAACTCCCTAAGTTGTAACAAGTCCTTGTGACAATTTTGTTAGTTCAGCAGATAGTTCAAAAACAAGTTATCTTATGATGTATTAGGTTTCCTATAGTTGAGCAGAAGGATCAGAAGGCTTTTAAAGACAGCTTGCTGAACGAAACACTGAACCAAGACAAGGAAGACAAGAAGAGGAATCAGAGTCAGTTACGAAGGCTTCAAACTTAACCGAATCTGGGCAAGATATATATGAGGAAAATTTCCAGTGATTGATGATGATTCTAGAATATACAATAGATCTGAATGCGAAAGCTTCCTCATATGTGATAACGAGATATCTTGACAAAGCTTACCTTTGATTCAAGATGCATCTTCTTCATGAAGTATTGGGCAAGCAATCACTCTGAAAGCCAGTTACGCTACGATTGAGGGGGAGCCTCAATTCAAGAAGATCGGGAGATCAAGTATTCTTCAACTCTTCAAGGCTGAACTCTAGAATGGTGATGATGAAGATTTCTAGAGTTGCCGCGTGATTCTCTACTGTAAATTTGTGATATATTTCCAGAATTGATCAATGAATAGTTGGGCAATAAGAGTGTTGCCCCCCAGATGTAGGAATTGAGATTCCGAACTGGGTTACCAATTCTTGGTGTTCTTGCTGCTTTATTATTCCTTTGCACATTATCTGCTTAATGCTCTTTGTTCTATTCTTTGAACTAGATCAGTAAATAGTTAAAGGTCATCTAACAAATCTAGTAATTGGATTTAATAGTTGGAAGACTCTTTTACAATCTTAGACCTAGAACATGGAAGTCTAAGTTTTTCACTTGGTATCAGAGCACAGCCTCAAGGTCTTTTCCCTTGATAATGATCCTTTGAATCTCTTTTGAATCTCTCTGTTTTCCTTGTTACTAACCCTTCTTCTCAAGATTGTCTGCTGTGCGCCCTAAAGAAGATATGGAAGGGCAAGCAAGACCTCCTCAACTGATCGGTACAAATTATCCCTATTGGAAGGCAAGAACCAAGATCTATCTTCAGGCACAAGGAGTGAATGTGTGGAAGGCCGTGACTCATGGCCGGACTCACCCCAAAAGGATTCAAGAAGATAAGTCAGAAATTCTCGCTCCGGTTGAACAGTGGAACGCCGAAGAAATTAGCGACAGTGACAATAACAACAAGGCACTGAACACAATTACTGGATCGCTTGATGAGGGTCAATTCGGGTTAATTGCTGGATGCAGCTCTGCAAAGGATGCCTGGGAAATTCTTGAAAAACTTTACGAAGGAGACTCCTCTGTCAAACAAACCAAGATGCAGCAAGTCCTCACCAGATTTGAAGAATTACGGATGAAAGATGAAGAAACCATTGTCGAATTTAATGCTAGGGTACGTTCAAGAATTGAAGAACGAAGCTGCCGTATTGGGGGAACCATTCTCCTCGGACAAACTGGTCAGGAAGATTCTTCGATCCCTTCTTGTACGCTTCAGGATGAAAGTCACTGCAATTCAAGAAAGCGTAGGTTGGGAAACGAAATCTGTTGCGAAACTAATGAGCAATCTAAGAACATACGAAATGGATATCCTATCGCAAGATAACAACTCAAAAAGGGGTAAGAATGTTGCGTTTATTGCCGAAGAATGTGACTCAGAAGAAGAGTGTGAAGAACTGGATGATGAATCTGTGGCAATGATAACAAGAAATTTCACTAAGATTCTCAAACAAATAAATCGGAGAAACAAAGGAGGCAAGAATCAACAAAACAGACCCAACAGTGCTGCTCCATCCTCGTCTAACTCATCACAAACCGTCGGAAAATCATCAAATCCAAATCAACAGAAGAACTTTGGTCAAATCAATCAGTTCGGTCAAAATCAAAACTTGACTCGACAAAATCAATGGCAGCAAGGGGAAGTTAAGAACAAGAACAAAGGAATTCAGTGTAGAGAGTGTGAAGGTTTCGGACACATTCAGGTGGAATGTGCCACTTACCTCATAAGAAAGAAATCTATGAAGGCAACAACCTGGAGTGATGAAGATTGTTCTGAAGAAGCTCAAGATGAAGATGAAGAAATATCAGGAAACTTCGTAGCATTCACTGCAGTTGTTGCTGAATCTCATTCGGACTTGGATAATAGTTCAGATCATGAAGATGTAGATGAAATACCTTACGAAGAACTTGAACAATCCTACATCAAACTGTATAAGAAATGGGATATTCTCTTGAAGACTCACACAACCACAAATTCTAAAAATGAGTTTCTTGAAAAGAACATTGAATCCCTAAAGAAACAAGTTGTTGATACAAATGTTGAACTAGCAAAGTCCAACTCCAAAGTGATGAAGCTCTCGGCAGAATTAGAAGCTTACAAGAAACAGATCCAAATGATGAACACAACATCAACTCTCAATCAAATCCTTGACTCCGGAAGATCACCTAACATTCGAAATGGCTTGGGGTACACTCGAAACTCCCAAAATTCTTTCACTACTAAGTTTGTCCCTGCAGGTACTAGCACTTGGACAAATGTTGAAACCTACTAGAAGATTTTGAGGAAGTATAACCCAACATGTCACTACTGCTGCAAGAAAGGCCACACAAGACCAGAATGTTACAGGTTCTATAGTGATCAGAGAACTGACAAATTTCAAAAGAAATGGATCACTCCAGTCAGTCGTCAAGTTTGGGTAAGAAAATCTGATCTAGTTTGCTATTCTATGCTTCTTGGAAAAAAACAGGGAAAATGGTATTTCGACAGTGGCTGTTCTAGGCATATGACCGGCAATAAAGAATTCCTCAAGAATGTGATTCCATATACTGGACAAGTAACCTTTGGTGATGGAATTAAGGGTGACATCATGGGTATTGGGATCCTCAATGTAGCTGGACTACCCTCACTATCGAAGGTATTACTGGTATAGGGTCTTAAAGCAAATCTGATCAGCATCAGCCAGTTGTGCGACCAAAAGTTGAATGTAGGGTTCATGATGTGTAAAATGGTGAGTGTAAATATGTGGGTGTAATGTCGTTCCGCTGAGGATTGGGACTATGGCACGTATTTATGTGAATTAAGAAATTCTAGGCACCAGAGTATGAGAATAAACTAGAATCCAAGTAAATAAATACTGAGATATGGAAGGAAAAAGGAAAACAGATTAATATGAGAATAAACTGTATGATAAAGGAATGGGTTAGATTAGGGGAATTGCAATCTTGATGTTCTAACAAACTCAGAATTAGGGAAAGAAGAATTAACCAAGAGATTTATGGGTGTGAGCATAAATATAATATGTGCAGTCCAACTATCAGCTTAGGCTTTTAGTTGAGATGGAGCACATGCTTTAATTATGGGCAATGCGCAAAAGAATTCAATTCAGCTACTTTCGTAATCAATAAATAGAATTAGGCTAGGATTGCCCCACTTTCGTGATGCATCAATCTTAGTGTTAAGCACCTAAGCATTGTAAGCCCCCAAATTACCACTATTCTCATAGTAGGAAAAATTGGGTTGAAATTGGTAAGGCTCGAGGTCTTCACCCAACTTTCGTTGTAATGAATCCATCTCCTAAAATAGTAATCAATTGTGGCCATCAATTAATAACAAGTAGAAATTAATCCCCAATTCAACATAAACCCTAGGTAAATAATTCAATCCCTTTATACAATAATCACAAATTGAACATCAAGATTAACAATAGATCCCTAATCTAAACCCATAATTGAACTATTCACTATCCATAATGGAATACAACAAACTAACAATATTTAAATTCATAAGCATGGTAGATAAATTGTAAAGAGATAAAAGGAATAAGAAAACTTATCAATTGAAGAACAAACTCTTGGAGTTTCCTCCTACACTCTTGCTTGGAAAAGAACACAACACTAAAACTAAAATATGAAAACTAGAATGGGAGGAAATAGAAGGAATTGGTGAGGAATGGTGTCTTCAAGGTTGGGAGTTACAAGGCTTTATATAGGCATCAAAAGAGAGCAAAAATGGACAATTACATATGCAACGACTTCACACTCCATCTGATTTTGGGGGTGGGGAATTACATATGAAATGACTTCACATATCATAATGAGGAAGAAGATGGGAAATTTGGCAAGCAATGACGCCACTGTGACGAAGCTTCAACTTCCAGGCTGTATTTGACCATTTTCCGCTCAGAATTACGAAATTGGTATCTATACCAAAGTTGTAGCCCTTCAAGTCTTCTTTCCAAAGGTATAAAGATCAATTTATTTGAACATTCCTAGGCTGAAATATGATCAAATTACCCAAAAGTGGATAAGTTATGCGGAAATTTCAGATTTTAGACACTTGTTCCACTTTTGCCTTGGTTTATCCATATGATCAACACCATTGAAAATATCACTCTTTAGCTCCTTTGAAAGTATTTCATCCATCCTCTTAGCTTTTCCTTTGCTCTTATTGACTCCTAATGTATCCAAAACGCTCCAAAATCCTTCACTTCTACTCAAAGATAATTAATTGCACCTAATTATTCAAACAAAGGAAATAAGGATTATTTTTACACGAATATAACATTTTATTAGAAAAATGAGGTTAAGTATGAGGTATAAATACGAACAATTATGCACTTATCAGTTCACGAAAGATCGATGCATTGTTAAGGACAAACTGAACAAAGTTATTATGGAAGGTATACGATCCTATGACAATTGTTATATTCTGTCTTCAAATCTTCTGTGTTGCAGCACCACCTCTGGTAATACAGATCTTTGGCATCAAAGACTTGGGCACATGAATTATCAAGATATGAACCATCTCATAAGTCATGAATGTGTAAGGGGAGTACCAAAGTTCAAAGTTAAGGAAACCGGTGTATGTGGCCCTTGCCAATTGGGAAAGCAAACCAGAACCCCACACAAACATTTCAATCATATAGGAACCTCTTCGTGTCTGGATCTTCTGCATATGGACCTAATCGGACCAACACAGGTGGAAAGTTTGGGAGGTAAAAGGTATATTTTTGTCTGTGTTGATGACTACTCTTGCTTTTGCTGGGTAATGTTCCTCAGAAACAAGTCAGAAACCTTTGAACAGTTTGAGAAGCTCTGTTTGAAGCTGCAAAAAGAGAAGGGATTGCATATTGGTAAAATTGTGAGGATTAGGTCGGATCATGGAAGGGAATTCGAAAATAAGCACTTCTCGACCTTCTGCTCCAAAAATGGAATCAGTCATGAATTCTCAGCCCCAAAAACTCCCCAGCAAAATGCAGTAGTTGAGCGAAAAAACAGAACCATCCAAGAAATGGCTCGAGTCTTGGTAAATAGCAAAGACTTTCCTCAGTTCTTTTGGGCAGAGGCAGTTCATACAGCTTGTCATATAATCAACAGAGTGTATCTTAGACCTGGGATGGCGCATACACCATATGAGTTGTGGCGAGGAAGGAAACCAAATTTGAAGTACTTTCGCATTTTTGCGGTAGATGCTATATCCTAAATGATAGAGAAAATGTTGGAAAATTTGAACCAAAGAGTGATGAAGGCATATTCTTAGGGTACTCACCAAACAGCCGAGCCTACAGAGTTTACAACAAACGTATCAAGACTGTCCAAGAATCTATCAATGTAATTATAGATGATCAATCGCAAATAGTTAGCGATTTTCTACCAGCTGCTGACCTTAAACAGAACTAAACAAAAACAGGTGATGATGAAAAAAGAGTCAAGAAATCTGAGTCAGACTCTGAACTAGATGACTCCGAACCAGATACTGAACAATACCAAAGAAAGTCAGATGATGACAAAGGGATCAGGAAATCTAAGTTAGAATCGGAATCAGAGGACTCAAAACCACCAACTGAACAACAGTCGAACATAGATGACCATCCATCTACACTGTCAAAGTAAGTTCCCACACATGTTCAAAAGAATCATCCTGCTGAGAACATATTGGGGACACCCACCGCCGGTGTTCCAACTAGAGGAATGCTAAGAGGCAGTCTAGCTGAGTTATCTGGGTACGCGTGTTACACATCAAAATTTGAACCCAAAAATTACAAAGAAGCACTTCAAGATGAAGACTGGATAAGGGCTATGCAGGATGAACTTGCTCAATTTGAGATAAATGAGGTATGGGATCTTGTGCCATGTCCTTTAGATGCAAACGTAGTCGGCACAAAGTGGATTTTTCGAAACAAAACCGATGAACAGGGAAATGTGGCCAGAAATAAGGCCAGACTGGTGGCACAAGGTTACTCACAAATTGAAGGGATTGACTATGAAGAAACGTTTGCACCCGTGGCCAGACTTGAGTCAGTGAGATTACTGTTGGTCGTCTCCTGCATTCTGAACTTTCAACTGAACCAGATGGACGTAAAAACAACCTTTTTAAATGGACTTCTCAATGAGGAAATCTTCGTAGCTCAACCAAAAGGATTTGAGAATCCATAGTATCTTGATTATGTCTACAAACTGAAAAAGGCCCTTTATGGTCTGAAACAGGCACCAAGAGCATGGTATGAACGACTCACACAATATCTCCTGAAAAATGGGTACACTCGCGGTGGGGCAGACAAAACACTGTTTGTTAAAAAGACCACTGGTCACATACCTGTGGCCCAGGTTTATATAGATGATATTGTTTCGGCTCAACATCTCTTGCAAATGTTAAGGAGTTCATTCAAGTCATGGAAAAGGAATTTGAGATGAGCATGATAGCGGAATTAACATGCTTCTTGGGTCTACAGGTAAAACAGATGGAAACAGGGTTGTTTCTGTCATAGACCAAATATGCCCAAAACTTGGTCAAAAGGTTTGGTCTTGACTCTACTAAGGAAGCTAAAACGCCTCTTTCCACCACGGTAAAACTATCAAAAGACTCCAACTCAAAACCTGTTGAAGGCAAACTCTATCGAAGTATGATTGGTAGTCTACTGTACCTAACGGCAAGCAGACCTGATATAATGTTCAGTGTAGGTTTGTGTGCACGCTTCCAAGCAAACCCAAGGGAAGCACATTTGAATGCAGTCAAAAGAATAATCAAATATGTTAAGGGGACTGTAAACTATGGGCTATGGTATTCACGTGACTCAGGGACTGAACTACTTGGATACAGTGATGCTGACTGGGCAGGAAATCTGGAGGACAGAAAAAGTACATCAGGAGGGTGTTTTTTCTTAGGCAAAAATCTTGTCTCATGGTTCAGCAAGAAGCAAAACTCCATCTCATTGTCCACTGCAGAAGCTGAATACATAGCTGCTGGGAGTTGCTGCACTCAACTCATTTGGATGAAACAGATGCTGAACAATTATGGACTAAAGTTCAGTAGTGCTGATCTTCACTGCGACAATACCGGCGCTATCAATATTGCAGAAAATCTTGTCCAGCATTCCCGCACTAAACATATAGATATCAGACATCATTTCATCAGGGATCTTGTGGAAAGTGGAGACATTAAATTGCACTACATACCAACAGACAAACAACTGGGAGACATATTTACAAAGGCACTGGATCTGACCAGATTCAACATCCTAAAATCAGAACATGGCATGTGTAATGGTCCACCGAACTAGTACAACAAGTGGGACACTCTTTTGTCCTTATCACAGGTTATTTCTCTCAAAACTCTTCTTTGTTATAATTTTCTTTCGCACTACACTAACATCTGTATTGATAAGTATATAATCCCTGAAGAACAGTGTACCCGACTGACCAAACTGCTATAGCATTAATTACGGAAATGACAACTGTCAAATCTGCACGACTCCCACTCTCCTCATACCTCATCACGTGACCCGAAAAAGCAGGTCATCATGGAGTCCTTCGACCTTTGAAAAACCAGTTGCAGTAAGGGGAAATCAATGATCACGCAAATCTCTCAAAGCTGCAAACCCTCTCGCAAACCTCACACAAAATCAAGAACCTTGAAACGAAGCTCTACAATGGATCAAGACGAAACCCAAGACTTTGATTTCTTCAGACTCACAAACAAATATCCCTCTGAAATTCAACATCAAGCATCCCGAGAGATGGTCATGATAATCAACAACAAGATAAAACCTCCGGGGGGAGAACCAATCTGGTCGTGGTACTCGAGAGCAGAGCAACTAGACTACCTAAAAGGGTTTCTCAAACCACTTGCATTCGAGAAAGGAGAAACAACTAAGGCCAAGGATCCTGAGGTTTATTCTGAAACACCCTCCTTTCTTCATTCTTTTTTTTTTCCCAATAAATGACTATACATGAACAACATAGTTTCTGCCTTTAACATTTTTTTAGGATATAATTGTTCTATCAGATACTGAGGATGAAATTAACCCAGAAAATGTCACTGTAGAAAAACCTATGCCATTAGTGTCTGTAAAACAAGAACCAATAGATGATGAACATGAAAAATTGCCTGTTCCTGATAAAAATCTACCCGTGCCTGATAATGTCAACCCAGAGTCTGCTGTAGTATATGGTCCTCACCAACTTGAACCTCCTGCTTCCCTTTTCACCAAACTCAACTTGTTTAACATCATGGATGAACACAGAAGATCAACCTCTCTCACAAATAGACTGTTTATTCCCCTGAATATCCCACAAAGCACAAAACCCACACAAGATAAAACTCTGTCTCTACCATCATCACAAACCACACAAGCAGAAATCCCTGAGCATCAAAATCCTGAAAATCCTCTCCCCATCCAGTCAGAAAACTCTCATACTGATGAAACCAGATCTGAACCTCAAACTGAACCAAATCCTGAAACAACACCTACCAATCCCATTGATGATTCTCCATTAGACTTTGAGTTTGAAACAGGAAATCCTCCAGAATTATAAGTTGCAGAACCTACTGATGAAGAAGACAATCTGCCTTTGTCCCAAGTGAAGAAGAACCAAGAAAAGGCTAAAGGAAAGAAGAAGATCCAAGAAGAACAAGTGGACAAAAATCCTGTGGCAAAAATTCAAGTCTTTTTCGCCCCTGTCACAAGGCGAAAACCAGGTCATCCACAGCACAACAGGAGAAGGAAACCCCCTCACCAGCACAAAAAACCAAGAGAAAATAGCCAATTGCTGAACAACCTGTCCCTGTGGAAACCACTGCTAGTAAGAAGAGAAAGAAGAACACCACTCAAACTCAGCAACCTGAAAGCCAGCCGGATGTCTCTGTCGTAACACCACTTGAAGTAATCACCCCTCAATTCTTATCTGATGAGTATGCTGCAAGATGGGACTCAACAAACAAAAGGAAAATCCTGAGCGAAAGGTATCTTGATGTTGAAAAGTTCAAGTCTCAGTGCCAACTCATGCCAGTGTTTGAGAAGTTAAACCTTGTCAAGTCTGTAACAACTCAGACGAGCTATCCACCTATTGCCATCAAGGAATTTTATGCAAACCTTCTGAAGACTATCAAGGAGGCTGGCTCACATGTTTATGGACGTGTTTGGCTGAGAGGAAACGAATACAATTTCGACACACGTACCATCAATCTCTATCTGGGCATAGATGCAAGTGACATTGAGGACCTTGTTATTGGTGCAAATACAATCACAAAGGTCATTACAGGAGGAACATACAGCTATTGGCCTGCTGAAACCAACATGTTGCCAGCCAAATCTCTCACAACAAAGTATGCTATACTGCACAAACTAGCCATGACAAATTGGATGCCAAATGAACACCGAGGAGGATTAAACTTTCTTATGGCCACCCCCTGATCTACAAGATAGGCAAAGGTATTCCTCTCGACTTAGGTGACATTATCTTCAAACATGTGGCATCTTTCAGAAAACCAGAGTCTAAGGAAAGCAAGGTAAAGATGCCTTTTCCCTGCACAATTTATGGAGTTCTGCGCTCACAAGGGTTCAAACCATAACCACATGAGCCTATGGAGGCACCACAAGTCAGAACAATTGATGCCAGACTCAAACAAGGAAGTCATGTGCTTGACATCTTTCCAGAACATGCAAGTAGCTTAGCCCCAGCTCTGAACCTTGATGCACCATTTACCAGCAAACTCACAGCCCAACACCTTGACAAAAGCATCAGAGATCTTAACATGATCATACAGACACTTGTTGAAAAGAGAACAATTGAGATGCAGTTACGTGAACAATTGAGATTGAGAGACCAAGAAATGACTGCTGCTGTCACTGAAACACCCACTGATCCATCTACTGCACATGAAGCTGATTCCACTGTACCTGAAGCTGATTCCACCGCACATGAAGCTGAATCCACTGCAAACAGCCAGAAGGATGAGTCCTCAGAATCTGATTGATTCTTTTCTAATACCTGGGTTGCCTTTTCTACTTGGTCCTGCTAAGGAGTCTTGTGGCTACAGATTCACAAGTTCCTGGCAATAAGGGGAGTAGAAACAACCTTCTAAACATTGATTACTTGGTTACTTGGTTACTTGAAGATCGTATTGGTTACTTGGTTACTTGAAGATAGTCTGAAGACCCTTTTTTTTTTAAGAAGACCCCACTGCTCGAATGGTTTATCAGTAATAGGGTCTCATGTTAGTTTATGGTCTTTTTTGTTTTGTATGATGATATAATCATCTTTGTATTTTGTTGGTTGTTGGTTGTTTAATTCTATTTTTTTTACTATGTTTTGAATGAACACTGTTTTTAACTATCTCTGATGTTTTAGGAAGATTGTTGTGAATTGCCAAGAAACTTGCTACAAAGGGGGAGATTGTTAATAAAATTGTTAAAAAGAAAAATATTTGTGAAACTCCCTAAGTTGTAACAAGTCCTTGTGACAATTTTGTTAGTTCAGCAGATAGTTCAAAAACAAGTTATCTTATGATGTATTAGGTTTCCTATAGTTCAGCAGAAGGATCAGAAGGCTTTTAAAGACAGCTTGCTGAACGAAACACTGAACCAAGACAAGGAAGACAAGAAGAGGAATCAGAGTCAGTTACGAAGGCTTCAAACTTAACCGAATCTGGGCAAGATATATATGAGGAAAATTTCCAGTGATCGATGATGATTCCAGAATATACAATAGATCTGAATGCGAAAGTTGCCTCATATGTGATAACGAGATATCTTGACAAAGCTTACCTTTGATTCAAGATGCATCTTCTTCATGAAGTATTGGGCAAGCAATCACTCTGAAAGCCAGTTACGCTACGATTGAGGGGGAGCCTCAATTCAAGAAGATCGGGAGATCAAGTATTCTTCAACTCTTCAAGGCTGAACTCTAGAATGGTGATGATGAAGATTTCTAGAGTTGCCGCGTGATTCTCTACTGTAAACTTGTGATACATTTCCAGAATTGATCAATGAAGAGTTGGGCAATCAGAGTGATGCCCCCCAGATGTAGGAATTGAGATTCCGAACTGGGTTACCAATTCTTGGTGTTCTTGCTGCTTTATTATTCTTTTGCACATTATCTGCTTAATACTCTTTGTTCTATTCTTTGAACTAGATCAGTAAATAGTTAAAGTTCATCTAACAAATCTAGTAATTAGATTTAATAGTTGGAAGACTCTTTTACAATCTTAGACCTAGAACACGGAAGTCTAAGTTTTTCAAAAAAAAAAACTACAATTCCTCTATAAAGAGAGCACTAAACTCAATAATAAATGTCAAAGAATTAATGTCACTGAAACCATATAACTAAGAAAAAGTTAGAATAAAATAATTACGGGTTGAAACTACCTTTGCACTTAAGAATTAAGACTTCCAAAAAATGCATTAATCTTTCTTTAATTTAATATGACTCAAATCAGTGTATAGGTAGAGGTGAGCAAATTAGCGGTTAACCGCCCAATAACCGATAACCGAACCGATCGAATTTCGGTGTTTCGTTTTTTTTTTGCAGTTATTTAGTGTCGGCGACCGATCACTACTACACAGACGGCTTTTAACGTCGGCGAAGTAGACCCTTTAACGTCGGCTAAAAGCCGACGTTGATCTGGCCGACGTTGTAAGTGTACACATACAACGTCGGCTAAAAGTTAGCCGACGTTGTAAGGTACACATACAACGTCGGCTATATGTTACCCGACATTGTAAGGTACACATACAACGTCGACTATTTACAAATAGCCGACGTTGTAGGGAATTTGAAAACTACTTAAATACCCTACAACGTCGGCTATTTACAAATAGCCGCTGTTTACAAATAGCCGACGTTGTAGGTAATTTAAAAACAAAAAAATTACCCTACAACGTCGGCTAATAAGACTAGCCGACGTTGTAGGGTAATTTTTTTGTTTTTAAATATTCATTTTACTTTTCTATTTACACCCAAAACCTGTTCAAATATATATAGCAATCACAATCACATTCAAAGCCTGTACAATTTATATTTATAATATCAAAATTAATAAAAGCAATAAATCTCACAATTGATAATAATTAATAATAGAAGTTCATCAAAAATTATCTATATTAATTAATACAAGTCATAATATTATCCCAAACTTTGTACCGAAGCAATAAAAACAATACATCACATTACTATTTCACATACTAATGCAATGTATTAATCCATTCATCAATGAAGTACTTGGCCCATGTGTCTCTAATTTCATCAATCTCTTGTTGATTGTAACTCAATGAACCAACTCTCTCCACTATCTGTAATAATTTTGAAAAGTAATAAATAATAATTAGTAAGCTAATTTAATCTAGTATTTTTAAAATTTGAATGAGAAATGTATTTTCTTAAATTACTTGCCTTATCCATTCCTTCGTATGCTTCTTTGGAAAGAATTTCAAACATGTACTTCATCACATAATACCCGCATTCGGTAGCTCCAACTTGTTTGGCACACTATATATTTGAATTATAATACAATTAAAAATTCATTTAATTAAAAACTATGAAATATATGTAGTTTTACAAATGTATAAAATACTTACCAAACAATTAATCCATTTTGGTTGACGATTTGTTTTCCTTCCTTTGGAATGTAATGTTGATTTCATACACCTATAAATATAAGAGATATGTATACATAAATAATATATGGCACCGTACTTTATGTATAATAAATGGGGCAATTTCGGACGCAGCTGGTCTTTTATATATTTTTTTTAATTAAGCAGCTGCGTCTGGAACTGGGCGCAGTTCCAGACGCAGACAGTCATTATTATTAAAAAAATAAAATCATTTGATAAAATTTAAATTGATAAGAATAATCAATACAATTTTTTCCCTATACAATATAAATAAGATGAAAGTGCACAACTGTATAGAAAACTAAAGACATCATTGATTATTTCTGCTCAAAAAAAAAAAAACGAAGGATGATGCATAGAGCAACAAAAGGAAACTGTTAAAAATAACAGCAGTTCTAGCAGTTCCTTCTCATCCTAGAATGAAATCAATATTATGCACACTACTAAGAGACAAGAAGTAAGAATCTTGCATCTATGCAAATAAGAGCTAGACACATGAAATTAGCCAAATGCTATGTTTACTTCAGTACTGTACAAACTGATATGTCAAACTGTAGAAAACATAATAGAGAGCAAAAAGGAGTGCATGCAAAAAAGGAGTTCAGACAAGCAGTATGCACTCATGGGGCCAAAGGGTTGTTTCTATAAAGAAATACAGTAGTCAATAAGTAACCTCTCTTCCATTTTCCTAGAATATTTTATGAAAGAAATCTAAATGCAAATTTTGAATCATTGGTTAGAATTCAGAGTATTACTTCCATCACTCCCACTACAAAAAAATGCGAAAATAGCGACGAAAAATTCCGTCGCTAGAAAGGGAAAAAATCCGTCGCTAATGGGTTTAGCGACGGATTAGCGACAGAAATGGTCAGTCGCTAAAACCCTCGTCGCTAAAAGTTTGCGACACAATATAATTCCGTCGCTAAATTTAGCAACGGATATTTCCGTCGCTAAACCTAAACAAATCCGTCGCTATTTTCCTCTCCGCGACAATTTGAATGATGAAATTTGTAAGGGAATAGCGTCGGATTTAGCGACGGAAAATTCCGTCACTAAGTTGTTTCTATTTGTTGCAATGGATGCCATTTAGCTACGGCTTAGAGACAAAAATATCCATCGCTAAATTTAGCAACAGATATTTTCGTCGTCATTTAGCTACAAATTTTTTACGATTTTTGTCTATTGCTAAATTTTTTAAATTAAAAAATTGTCACTAATATCTCATACATATATTAAACCTATAATATAGTACTTCAATAATAAATAATTGCAAAATATATTATATTAAGAAATTAAACTCAATATACCAATAACAGAAGTATAACATTGTATAGTGGTACATCGTTAGAAACGGCATCAAATATATTAATACACACGAAATCTTATTCAACATGTAATTTAAAGGTTCAGCTGTGGCCACCATCCTTACATGCAGAACTCACAAAGTGCTAATCATACACTTAGAAACCAACAAACATAACACCAAAATAAGAGATTTTGCAACATTGATACAATAGCTTTTGATGCATCCCAAGAAAAGAATGTAGTGAAGAAACAACGCTCATTTCCTTCTGTAACTTTATACAATGGACCTTTAGGAGATAATCCATCCAAAGATGCAGCCATGTCTATGTACTTCTGCAATGAAAACAAATGGCCATTAAAGGCAAGATAGAATAGAGAAAACAATGGACCTTTGCCCACAAAGTTCTTCAAAAGAATTCTTACCTTCAAAAATTCAGCCATATTTACAGCTAGCTGTTGCTGCTAATAGGTACTCTGGATTTCTTGCCAAATGAACATTGAGGAATATTGAAGAACACATTCATTAGAGTTGAGTGATGTTGCCACCTGGTAAAATAAAAACAAAATCACTAATAAGCTAAGTTTAAGTATAAATGTAAAGCCTATTTCAAATTATCAAACATTATATTCTTTCAAACAAATAATCATCATTGAATCAATCATAAACAACATTTATATAGGTAATAAGAAAAAAAAAACAAAAGTGCAACTATGGATCAAAACTAGTTCTGGATAAGAGCAAGTGCCTCAGCAGTGTAAGTTTCATCATTTAAACCTTTGTCTGCAATATAGTTATTGTATCCAAAGCTTAATTATCCACCCTGATAAAAAATATAAGTAGTGCTTAGATTCCAAATCTAGCTGTCAAATGTGATTGCATATGAGGGGAAGTACCTTAAGGACCACCATGGGCTGGAAGATGGCAACAAATTGGGGTGACTCTTTCCCTTGAAATATTCGACCCTAAACAATAATCGTGTTACACTCAGAAATCTATTTCATCAATCATATAAATAAAAGTCATACTAAGTTATACCAAAATAGGTCTCCCCTTCAGCGAAGTGTACATTTTGGTAACCAATTCAGTAGCCATACTCTAGTCCTCCTTGATTCATAAGATATAACTTTCAAAATCTCAATTGATCCTCAATAATTTCGTATTGGCAAGTCAACAGAAATTTGACACACTAATACAACATATATAATTTAAAAACAAATAAAAATATAAAAGCTTTATTTACATTGAGAGTGGTAGGAGTACAGAACTATATAGCAATCCGTCGCTATATCCATCGCAAATCCGTCGCTAATTCGTCGCTAAATGTTCATTTAATAAAAAAAATTAAAATCTGTCACTAAATTGTCGCTATTCCGTCGCTAACATAGCAACGGAATAAGTCTGTCGCTAAATCCGTCGCTATTTTCGCATTTTTTTGTAGTGTCCTAGAATGAGATGAATTATGAATAAAGTTGATATCTTCTCCTCAAAGAATCAAAATTTAAGCCAGCACATTATATTAGGGGCACGAAAGAAACCTACTGCTTTGCATAGTGACTACAACATGAATTGAAATTGATTTAAAAGTAAACAGAATATAGGAAGCTCTAAAACAAGAGGTACTTTTGCAAATACAAGAATCAGCATTGAAGGTCATTAAAGTTTAGCTTGACTTTTGATATATTCAGACTAAACCTCATGGGTACAACACAAAGATCAATTTCACACATTGCCCCAATACATATAAACTCAAGTTCTAAGGATAGAAGAAATACTTAATTAATAGAACAATGATCAAGACTAGAAACAGGCCTGTCATCATCTGATTCATCAATTTCATTGTCAGCTGAGGTTATAGTCACATCAGGTTTAAGCTGAGCAGACTGAAGCAAAGGAGGCATGACTACGAAGGAAATCTTGTCCCATGCACTTGCAGAGCCTCGCCCAGGCCTAAATTTCACTGTAAAAATCACGGGGAACTTTTCTAGCCACTAAATTTACACATAAGATAATCTTATGACCAAATAATTTTCAACAATAGTGTGAAGACCCCTACACAAATGATAAACTGAAGTTTCTAACCTAAGGAAACACAATATGGCAGTTTCTAACCCTAAACCCTAAACAAACTCAAAAATAAAATTAAAAATTACAGTATTCGCAAAAGAGCCCAACACAAAGGCCAAGATTATGAACGAGTGATTTTTACCTTTGAGGAAGACTTGAGGAAGAACGACTTGCGACCTTTGAGACCTGAGATGAGCTGGCGGCGACCTCTGCTGTACGAAGAACGCTAGAGGCAGTCTATGGCGATGGCGATGGAGACGAGCCAGCGACGATGGAGACGAGTCGGCGGCGTTGGACGGCGAAGGAGAGCAGCGCAGCATCGACGTGCGGCGAGGAGAGGAGATCGGCGGCGAGGGTGACGCGATTGAGAATAGCGACGGAGTGTGGCTGGAGTGGATTTAGGAATGGGCGAAGGGAGTGATGAATCTGATGAGTCCAAAGTACTACTAAACATTTTAACTAAAAAATAAATAAATAAATTAATTAAATAAGCAGCTGCCTCCGAAGTTTTATTAGGGATTGAACTTCCGAATGTTAATTTGGGGGTGACGGGTTGGATTTATTAAACCCTTCCACGTCGGTTATTTTAAATAACCGACGTTATAAGTTAATCCTATACAACACGTCACAATACGACGTCGGCTAACTTCCTAGCCGACGTCGTATTGCGCGGGGGCGGAGTCCGTTTGGTGATACGACGACAGCTAAAGATGTAGCCGTCGTCGTATCACCCATCGCCGGTGTAAAACTGCGATACGACGTCGGCAACCCAGCTAGCCGACGTCGTATCGCGTAGTAGTATTAGGTTGAGACTTTACACGTCGGTTATTTCATGAAAACCGACGTTAAAGGTTTTACGTAACATATAACGTCAGCTAATTACTTAGCCAACGTTAATTAGCCGACGTTGTATGTGATTTCTGTAGTAGTGGATAACCGACCATGTATATGCATATACTATATATATTAATATATATTACACAATGGACCAATACTGACAGCCTTCCATACTACCATATATAGACCATAATGCATTGGTGTTTTTTACTAAACTAACTAATTAGATTTGCATTTCCATTTCTTACTGGATGGTATGTTAAATTAATTGCATTAAGTGTTTAAAATTTAATTATTTACTGCATAGTTCAGTATGTTTAATTCACTAATTAACTAAATTAGTTAAAAATTAATTATTTATTCCTTCATTATTATTTGTAATCTTTGTATAATAATAGAAATAATGCTAATGATTTTATTATATTTCATTTGATAGATTAAAGTTTGAAGTTTGGCAGTGTGCTTCGAGGCACTCAGTCAGTATGTTTGAACATTTTTTTTTTGTACTCTTAAGCACTTTAACAATTGACATTGTATTTGTTAGTTAATTATTTATTCCTTCATTATTATTTTTCTTGTTACTTGAATTTTTTGTAGCATTGATTTATAAATATAAACAATGGACAAAGAATGGATGTCAAAAGATAGATTATCTTATGAATATGAAGTTGGAGTAGAATCTTTTTTGCAATTTGCAAAAAAAAATGCCGTCGATCCTAATTCAATATCATGCCCATGTGCAACCTGTGGCAACCTAAAGAGGCAAACTCTTCACACCATTAGGGCACATTTGTTCCTTAATGGCATGGATGCTACGTATGTGTCATGGATATGGCATGGGAAGGAGGCCACGTTAAACAACTCAACAGATGATAATGATCAACTTAGGGAAGAGGAGCATAAGTTTGTTGATGAAGACCCTATAAATATGGTAAATGCTGCTTATGATGAATATGTTGAGGATCCCAACAAATTCTGTAAATTACTTGAAGATGCAGAGAAACCGTTATACCCTAGATCTACTGCGTTTACAAAATTATCAGCACTAGTGAAGTTATATAACTTGAAGGCAAAATATAGTTGGAGTGACACAAGTTTTACCGAGCTTCTAGATTTGTTTGCAAAAATGCTTCCAATTGGCAATGAGTTACCTTCTTCTTTATATGAGGCAAAGAGAAGCTTAGTTGCATTGGGAATGGACTATGAGAAAATACATGAGTGTCCCAATGACTGTATCTTATATCGGAAGGAGAATGCAAATTGTACTAATACAACAATTTTGGTGCCATGTAATATAGGGTAAGAATATTGGTTACAATGATAGTTTCAATTGCATATTATATTGTATTAACGAATTATATAATTTAATTATGTGTTTGTGCATAGTTTCCATTGGATTCTAACAGTTATCAACATCAATAAGGATATTGTTTATATGCTGGACCCTCTTGGCCCTCACCTTCGTAGTGATGATTGGAAACATGTTATAGATATGTAAGAATTTTTAAAATTTCTTTAATTTATTTTCGCATATTAATATTACATTATCTTAATAATCAATTCTTATGAATATATGCAGGGCTATGAAAATGTTTCATGCGGTAGGGAATAGAAAGAAAGGGCGAAGTAAAACTTCTTGGGAAATTGTCAAGGTAATTTAAGATACTTAACTAAGTATATATATGTGTTTGTATATCTACATATCTAGATAAATTGTTAATGTACAAATATTATTGAACATGTATAGGCTCCTCGTCAACCGGATAGTAATCAATGTGGTTTCTATGTCATGGCTTACAAGAGAACTTTAATTGAGCATATGCCAGACATTGATGACAAATAATCTGTTCAAGCACTAGTAAGATGATGTCAATTAATTTTATAAAACTCTCATATTGTGGTTATGCTGAGTACTTGTATATTTACTAACCATATACTTTTAACATGTAGTTCCAAAAAGCTGATTACAACCAAACCGATATTGATATAGTGCGTTCTGAATGGGCGGATTCTGTATCAAGTTATATACAATAAGTATTCTGAATGGGCAGGTTCTTGTGTGTTTTGAACATTGTGTATTTTCAACATTGTTAGGAATAAAATGTAATAGTTTTGATGATACAAATTGTAATTTTTATTAGTCCCCTTATTTTATTTTGAGTCTAGTGTACAAACTCCAAAGGTCCAAGTCTAAAGTCAAAGTCATACGAAATTGAGGAGAATTAGACTTAGTCAGCATATTGTTATTTATTAATTATATGCTGTGAAAGTCATCAAAAGATGATATGGAAGATTGGACAAGGAGCGCACAGCACAAGCCAAAGGTCTCTGGTTCAAAACCCAGGATCAACATTTTATTTTGGAGAATATGAGGATGACTCAACAAGGGAAGGAGGACAACTTTCAGATGACAAGTTGAATAGTGAAGCTGGTTCGAATTAATTTATTCAAGGAGGAGAAAATGCTACTAAGGCCATTCTGAGAATAAAAGAGATTTGAGAAGAATATTAACCAACGAGTTAATATGGAGCAATGGTCAGAGTACATAGCACTGGAATAGCTGAAATTAGCGAAAATACAAATAAAAAATTCAAATCTTGGAGATAAAATTCCTAAGCGAAAATTTAATTTTTGGTAACATAAATTCTATCCAAAAGTAAATTTTTGGATTGAGATTGGAGCCAAAATTAAATATAACTTTGGGATAATATTTCGAAAATCCAAAATTAATTTTTGGAGACAAATTTCGAAATTTGATGAAGACCAACTTGGAGGTGTCGGTGAATTTTCGGTGATATAATTTATGCTCAAGCAAGAGTCACCGAAGGAAAATATTTTGGAGAGATCAACTTGACATTTCAGAAGGAGAAATTGCAAAGTCAAGTATTCACACTTGAAAAGTCAAAATTGGAGGCCATCTTGATAAGGAAATTAAATTCAAGATCTGAAGAGTGCAATTGGACGAATGGGCTTCTTACAAGAGGAGTAATGACATAGGCCAATTTTCAAATTCATCTGACAAAGGCCATGAAGAGCTTCAGAACAAGTTGGCAAATTATTTCAAGATTCAAAATGGACGATCAAGATTTGAAGATCTACAACGGGTAGATAGCTTCTTCAAGCTATAAATACCCATGCAAGACTTGAAGACAAGCACCTCTCTCACCTCTCTTAAATCACTCATCTGCTTACGTATCTGAGATATCATTTGAAAGAAGAAAAATTGAGTGTGTGCTAAAAAGTGAGCTATTATTTCGAAAAAGAGAGAAGAAAAATTGAAGAGTGCAAGTACTGAGCTGAATAGAAAAATTCAAGTCTGAGAGAGAAGAAGAAAAATATTTCTTTGTAAAACCATATCTACTGTGAGTAGAGGAAAGGAGAGTAGCAGGTGCGGCTTGTGAAATCCGAGTTGAGTGCGAGGCACTCGGAAGGAGCGTGGCTTTGTGCGAGACGCTCGGGAGAAAAGCTCGAGAGTATAGCATTGTGCGGGATACTCGGAGGAGTGCGGCTTTGTAAGGGATTCCTTACTATTCACTACTATTCCTTACTATTCACTCACTATTCATATTTATTTGTAAGGGATTCCTCCTGATTCATACAAACTCATTTACTATTCATTCTTCATTTATCATCTGGGTTTGCTATCTCTTTTGTGTGCATGCGATATATCTCTTCATATCTGATCAAGTTATTTATAGCACTTTACGTACTGATATTCCGCTGCGAACTCTAAGTTGTTTATTTGCTTTATGCTTGCTACCTAGAGTTGAAATTACCAAAGTGTTATATTTTTTTAATTTGTTAAAAAGTCTATTCACCCCCCCTCTAGACTTTTTCCACCCTATCGGTACCAACAAGTGGTATCAGAGCAGTTGTCTATTTGAGTCAAAATTTGACTGCTAGACAGATCTCAAAAACTTCAAGATGAAGAGAGACTTTGCTTAGAACTTATTATTCTCACTTGATAAATTTGATGATTGGAAAATTCGCATGCAGGTCCATTTATCTGCTTTACATGATGAGATGTGGGAAGTGATTTCTGATGGTCCAATTAAAATTCTCAAAGTCAACCCATCATCAGAACAATCAAGCACTACACCATCTTACATCTCAAAACCAAAAGTTGAATGGACTCCAGAGGATAGAATACTAAATAACTTGGATAATATTGCCAAGGATATTTTGTTCAAAGCTATTGATGACGCAACTTTCCAGAAGGTCCGAAAATGCAAAACGGCGAAAGAAGTTTGGGAGGTTCTCACCAAAATAGGTGAAGGAGATGAACAGGAGAAGGAAAATAAGCTCACAATTGCACTAAAGAAATTCGAAGACTTCAAGATGCAAAGTGGCGAGACCATTGCAGATATGGAAGCTAGATTTATTAAAATCTTGGGAGAAATTGTCGATCTAGACAAAGAGATTGATCAAAAGGAGATATCGCTCAAAATACTCCGAGGACTACCGTCAAGTTGGGACATGAAGGTTACCGCGATGCGTGACCATAGGGATCTCAAGAAGCTATCAACCGACAAGCTTTTTAGTGATCTAAAAGCTTATGAGTTCGAGATGAAGTCAAGGACGGAGGAAGAACGCGAAGAACGAAACAACGCACTAGTTGCCGAACAACCATCCACGTCAAGGTCAGTAGAAAATAGTGATTTATTATCTGACGAAAATTTTTCTCTCTTTGTTAGGAAATTCAAGAAATTTATGAGGAAGAAGAACAACAAATTTCCTCAAGCAAACTTGACAAGAAGGCCAAGGATGGAATCACCAGATGATTCGAACTTATGCTTCAACTGTAAAAGGCCAGGACATTTTATGGCTGAGTGTCCCTATCCCAAGGTAAACAAAAATCAATTTGAAAATTCACAGGAAGGAGTGAAGGGCAAAGAAAGAAAGTTCAAGAAAGACAAAAGAAAGGCTCTTGTAAGTGACCCACTTGAAATGAGTGAGTCAGAAGATTCCACAAGTGATGAAAGTGATAGTTTAAATGAAGACACTGCACTATTCTGCATGAGCACATCCAACGAGTCAAACTACCATGAGGAATGCTTAATGGCGCATGATGCTGAAAAAGATGAGGTAACATCCAAAACTTTTGATTCTGCAAGTACTTCATTTTCGCAAGAGTCTATCTCTCTTTTAATGAGAGACTGTCAAACCTTTATGGACACTTATTCTCAAATCGAAGAGCGCAATAATTTATTAATTCTTGAAAAAGAAGAAATAAATACGAAATTGCAAAATGCTCTACTTGAGGCGAGACACTTGAATGCCGAAATTATTCGTCTTCAAGAAGAGTGTAAATCAAGGGAAGTTCGAGAACACAACCTAAGGGAGGTTATTGCATCGTTTACTAATTCGTCTAAAATAATGGACAAAATGGTAAATATGCAAAAATCGCCAAATGATAAAACCGGCCTCGGTTATGATCCGTCGTGTTCTCAAACCTCTCAGATGTTGACCGGTCTACTACTGCTTTAAATAATAAAGTCCAAGTGGTAAAATTTGTTAAGAGTCAAGATAGCACAATGAGACAAGGATTTGGGTATCACACAAAAGCCAAGAATAGTACTGTACGGCCGAAGCCCCATAGAAATAATATTTCGCCAAATCAGTCTATTAAACGGCATGGATTTAATTATTCAAAGAGATACACCAATGAGTTAAGTGCAAAAAGACCGCATTGGAAAATGGGAAAATTTCCAAATAGTGGAGCTAGGAGATTTTCTCCTACAGAGTCATATTGCGTTGAAAATATTAAACCTTGGACTAGACCAAGATTTAATATGTTCAAACAATATATTTCCCAGGTGCCATATAGTAGAGTAAATTTTCAAAACCGTGCACCAAAAATGTTTTCAAAAATTAGGCATGATTATAATGTTGATAATGGTTACAAATCACCTAATCTTGGATCGGTGAGATCTAGGTGGATTTGGGTACCAAAAAGTACTAACCCCAAGGACCCAAGCAAAACTGGGTACCTAAAAATTGTTTTAATTGATTGCAGGAAGTTTGGTACTTCGATAGTGGGTGTTCACGACACATGACCGGAAATAAATCTAGTCTTATAGATTTTAAAACTATCGAAGGACCAAAAGTCGTATTCGGTGGAAACGATCGATACGGAAAAACAAAAGGTGTAGGTACAATAATGCGGAACGGACTGAAAATTGAAAACGTATCCTACGTGGAAGGGCTAAAATTCAATTTGTTCAGCACAAGTCAATTTTGTGACAAGGGATACCTCGTAGAATTCTGCAAAAACAAATGCCAAGTGAAGAACGAGTCAACCGGCGAAATCGTACTTAAAGGAACGAGAAAAAGAAACATGTATGTTGTAGATTGGAGCACAACAAAAGATTATGTTTGCTTGGTGGCAAACAACTCGAGCACTACAAGCTGGGAATGGCACGAGAAGTTGAACCATTTAAACTTCAAGACTATCAACAAGTTAGCAACGAGGAATCTAGTCAAAGGCCTACCCAACATCACATACAAGAAAGATCAAATCTGTGATGCGTGTCAGAAAGGAAAGCAAATCAAATCATCGTTCAAATCCAAGACTCATGAATCAAGCACAAGACCGCTTAGTCTACTACACATGGATCTCTTCGGTCCAGTAGACCCAGTAAGTACGAGTGGTAAGAAATATACTCTTGTTATTGTTGATGATTTTTCCAGGTACACATGGACGATATTTCTCAACAAAAAGAATGAAGTGGAACAAAAGCTACCGGAACTGTTGAAACAACTGCAAACCGAAAAGGAGCTCAAAATAGCAAAAATTCGGACAAATAGAGGAACGGAGTTTGTGAATAGCGTAATTCAAGCTTATTGCAATTCCCAAGGAATTTTTCATCAATTGTCAGCTGCTAGGACGCCACAACAAAACGGTGTAGCCGAAAGAAGAAACAGGACGCTTAAAGAAGCCGCAAGAGTCATGATTTCAGCAGCCGAACTACCAAAACGCTTTTGGGCTGAAGCAATCAACACTGCTTGTTACACGAAAAATAGAAGCACGATTCACAAGCTGCACAATAAGACACCGTATGAATTATGGAAAGGGAGGAAACCTAACCTTAGTTATTTTCATTCATTTGGTTGCAAGTGTTTTGTTCTTGTTAATGGAAAAACACATCTAAAAACGTTTGATGAGCGTGCAG
>CM008333.1:250480-261632 GCA_002525835.2 Ipomoea batatas | reverse complement strand
ATTTATTTAAATTTAAACTTTTACAAATTATTCAAAAAACAATTTAAACACACATTATTACAAAACATTTATTTTTACAAATCTAAATTAAATGTAAAATAATAATCTTTATCCTATTTTAAGAAAACAAATTTTTACAGAATATTACTCCTTATATGTTAAGCCCACCTGTATGGCTGTATATAAGCCCTATTATTATTATTATTATTATTATTATTATTATTATTATTATTATAAATACACACACCTCACAGACACAACCCTAGCTCTAACACTCATTCTCTCTGCGGCTCTGCCGCCCTCACCCAACGCCTCTCTCTGTCTCGCAAACTCTCCGGCGTCTTCAGCTCTCCGCCCTCGGCCTCATCGGCTCTCCTACATCGGCATCTTCGGCTCTCCGCCCTCGGCTTCTCCGGCTCTCTGCCCTCGGCGTTTAAGACTCTCTGCTCTCATCGTGTCTCTCAGCCTCGCAGCCTCTCCGGTTCCGGTTCTCCGCCCTCGGCTTCTCCGGCTCCCTGCCCAGATGGCTTTCATGTTCGAAGCCCCTCTCTCAGCATATCGTGGGTTAGTCCATCGAACCATGTTTGAACCTATATCCATGAGTACATGTTATTATTCCTCCAAAATGCTTGTACGACTTTTACTGCAATTCCTCATTTTTTCACTTTTCACATTAGAATTAGGGTTTCACTTTTCAATTTCCCTTCCATGCTCTTTTCTCCTTTCATCTTTCGATTCATCTTCCTTTTAGGAAATTTATTTTCCAATGTGAGAAATTAATAGGTAAATGCTAGTGTTTCAAATGTAATATCTTATATTTGAATAATTTGTCATTTGTGTGCAGCTATACTTAACAATAAATTGCATTTTTGGTTAGGAAATTCATTTTCCAATGTAGGAAATTAATAGGTAAATGCTAGTGTTTCAAATGCAATATCTTATATTAGAATTAGTACTCTATTCTCAAATTTCAATACTCAATTTTGTGATTAACTGCCTCTATTCGGTAAGTTTGTTTAATTGTAATTGTTGTCTTGTTGGAGATATTCTGTTTACAAATTATACATCTTAAAAAATTACAAAGTTGCACGAAAAAAAAGGTTTTGAATCAGAACTACTTGAAGTGTAAAATCTTATATTTGAATAATCTGTGTTCCTATATATTGATCAATGACGAAGAAAAATAGGTTGGGGAGGTTCGAACAAAAACAACAAACATCCTGGAGGCACTAAGAAAATGTAAATTTATTTTTCTGTAAATTAAAATCAAAGTTCAATACAACTTTTTCCTTTAAAAAATATAATATTTCCAGATTTCTCATTGAGTATGAATATATATAATTTGTAATTATTGAGTAAGTAACTTTAACTATTAAGTGATTAACTATTAATTAACTATTAATGTTTTCTTTTGATAATATTACATTGATCAATATTTATTTTATATTATGGCTTTATAAACTAAATTAAATAACATGTTCATTTTAATATGCAAGTGGAATTCTAAGTACTTTGAATGCATACTGGGCATGGTTTATGAACATATAAATTAATATTTCTAAGAATATGAGGAAAATAAACATTCTCTAATATTTCAATACTATTTAGTCTCAAAATTATATGAACTTACTAATGTTTATATTTTACTCTAATATTTTTATGTTTTAGCATTAACACAAATGTTGACGGACTACATAATTTTATGTGTTTCTTGAATGTAAATTTCTATTTGTAAAATTTAGGTTGCTTGTGTTGAACTTCATTTTTGCTTGGAGGTTGCCTGGTGTTTAACGGTCTTTTGCAACTTGTGTGGAGAAAATGATGCCGAAAAGTTGATTAGCTACTCCGAAGCATGAACCTGAGAACTGATGCTGCTGGTTATCAAGAGGTAAACATATTTGCTATGAACTCTTTTGAACAATATTAGTAGCTAGAAGCAGAAACTGCAGAGTATACCTTTTGCGTATATAGAAAGTAGCATGTACATGTTATGAGAAAATCTAAATTCCATCACAGACCTAGTATTTTAGTCACTACACCAAGGTTTTTTGCTACATTCAGCAATTCAATACACAGTCTCATAGAAAACTAAAATGAATTAGTACTTGACATAGATTATTTTGGCTTCCTCTTGCCTCCCATTGATGTGGTTCTTTTCAATAGTGATCTATATTTCATATAAGATAACTTGTAAATTTGAAATGGGTTTTGTGAATGTTTAACTTTGCAATCTGGATTTCTATCTTATATATAAGAGATACTAAAACTGGGGTTCTTATATATAAGACATACATTTGTATTCTAGTGCATGTGATTCTGTAAGTATAATGATTTACTTTTGCTTCTAAATCTGACCATAAATTAATATACCATGTTTGTAATGCCATATATAATTTTTTGCTATGATCATCAGACTTTACTCATGATGATTTTAGGTGCCAATGGAATAGAGAACCCTGGGTAATGCAAGATTACATGTTGCTTGGTATGCTGTTGAAACCCTTCAACAAAGTGTTTCTAAAAGTGTTGTTATTCACTTGCATTGCATTAGTATCTATTCGTTGTTGAAACCTATAAAGAAGGGTTCCTATCGGTTTTGTCTCACCGAGTCCACTCCTTTCCCCCAAACAAATAAAATTTTTTTAACTATTCATTACTGCATAAATATAGAAAATGTTGGATGTGCATACTAACCTTTTGTTTCCTGATCTTTTTCTCTCTGTAGTTTGGCTTCAATGTGAAAGTGGGATTCCACCTTCCCACCTCAAGACATGCAGAGTATTTATAGGCTATTTCTCACCCAGATTTAGATTCAAAAAGATGTAATGATTATTTTGTAGCATGCTTTCTTTTATTGAAACTTGTAAAAGTAAAAGCTAGTAAAAGTTACATTGGTAAATGATGTTAATTAATTACCTTTTATCTTTATCTGCTTAAAAAGCAATTAATAGCTGGCTTGGGAAAATGGAATACACAGAACAATCAAATTGGGCATTTAATATTCAAAATCAGTTATTTTATCAAGCAATCCATTTTGAACAGCAATTTAAAAAGGAAAAAAAAATCAGAATCCTTTGGGCGGGAGAATGGGGCATTCTTACAGGCCAAATCCCCTCTCTTTATTATAATAAGAGATGAGAGAAATGTATATTTGTATTTACTTCTCAAACAATGCAGAGTACTGAGTATAAATAGAAGAGAAACAAGCAATAGTTCTGGACTAATTATAAAGGAATGAATATGAATATATAAACAACGGATGAACAGAAGACTAAATCAACAGACTAATATTATATATTACAATTACAAAGGCAAAATTTTGGGTGAAATCGTTCCACTTATCTTTGTTCATTACACGAGTTGGTTTGTAGAGACGGTGTAAAAATTACAATTTCAGTTATAAATATTACAATATTTATCAGAGTTAATATCTAATATAGTCCTTGACTAGAGTGATTTTACTCAATTTAGTCCTAAATGATTTTTTGTGCTCAATTTAGTCGTCGACTTTGATGATTTTACCCAATTTAGTCCTTTATTAAAAATTCTGTTAGTAGACGGTTAGAAATAGGGTCTTAATGGTAATTTCTCATCCTTCATCCTATATTTGGGATGATTCTTTCTTCTTCTCCTTATTAAAATCTAAGCAGAAATGTAAATCTTCGCAAGCACAAAAAGTCATTTAGGACTAAATTGAGTAAAACCATTATAGTCAAGGACTATATTGGGTATTAACTCATATTTATCATTACTACCAAAAATTTTTAACAAAAATATTATCACAATTTCAAATATGGGTATTACAATATCTATCATAAGTAATAATTTATTTTTAATTCAAATTGGTACTAAATTTTTTATAATAAGTACTACAATTTCTTTCCTAAGTAACATTTTATATACAAGTATTACAATATTTATTTAGAATTATACTTTCTAAGTATCACAATTTCAATTATAAGTATTACAATATTTATCATTAGTAACAATCATTTATCATAAATAGTATCACAATTTCACATATAAATATTACATATCTATTATAAGTAATAGTTTATTTATTTCAAATTGATAATAAATTTTATTTAATAAGTATTATGATTTCTATCATAAGCATAGTTATCACGGCGCCCTGTTAAGTCGCGGCGCCTCCCGACCGCCTTGTCGCCTAGGCGACTAGGCGACAAGTTAAAAAATACTATATATATATATATATATATATATATATATATATAAACAATTAAACATATAAATTGTACTGCACCTGCCCACTGCCTAGCCTACTGCTCAGTGCTCACTGCCAACTGCCGCCCTAGCCTACTGCCCACTGCCCACTGCCCAGCCCACTGCCCACTGATATTATTAACCAAAGAGGTGGCAGTCTGGCAGTTTATAACCCAAATCCATACGAAGACAAGCAGTCGCAGATGGAGAAAACCAAAGAAAATGGAGAAGAAAGAAGAAGAGGAAAGAAGAAGAAAGAAGGACGACTCAGCGGTGGGAGGGTGACGGCGGTGGGAGGGCGACGGTGACGGCGATGGGCGATGGCTGTGGGAGACATTAGTCGACGCACTAGATCTGAAATCCTTTCTTCTTCTCTCTTCTTATTAGGTCAAACTTTTTTTTTAAAAAAAAATAAAATTACTAAAAATGGGTTGGGTTTGCGGGTTGGACGCAGGGTCGGCGTCCATGGCGCCCGCCTGCGACGCCTGGCCGACGCCTTGGCGACGCCGGAGCACGCCTCCCGTTTTCAGGCGAGGCGAAGCCTCCCGGCGTCCTGTCTCCACCGACAGGACGCCAAGGCGTCGCCTAGTCGACGACTAGGCGACGCCGTGATAACTATGATCATAAGTAACCAGGGCTGGACTTTAGGGCGTGCAAGATGGGCAACAGCACAGGGCCCCAAAATTTTGGGGGCCCCTAGTCCAGGTCTGGCCTAATAGTTAGTATATGTATTTGTGATTATATTTGCCCAAAATTAGATTTTTTGCATTTTTCTCTTTGAAATTTTTTCTTCAATTCTCAGTTTATTTATACTTTGATAGGGCCTCACTTATTTACTAGCACAGGGCCACGCAAATCAAAAAACCGTCCGTGTAAGTAACAAGCAACAATCTTAGTTTTAACCCGTATTACACAATTGTGACTCTATTACAAATATTAATTCCTAAGGTCACACTTGTGTGAGATCCGTGAGAATGGTTGAATCTTTTATTATACAGGTCAAACCACATGCACTCCACAATTTCACGCTCCTACCATTATCATCTCTCTCTCTCTATTTTTGCGACACACGATTTCTTCCCCACCATGCCATATCCCAAATCAATTGACCTCCACCTTCTCCGACCTCATCCTTTGCCTCCGCCTCCCCCGAGCTCTTCCTCCTCCCATCTCCTTCACCTCCTCCAACCTCATCCTCCGCCTCCACCTCCTCCAAGCCCATCCCTCAACTCCACCTCCTCTGAACTCATCCTCTTTAGATTTCCTCCGCCTCATCCGACCTCATCTCCTAGCTCCACCTCCCTCTATCAATGTAAAACATCATCTTTACCCTATAAGTTTAAAAATTTTGCTGAATAATACTCCAATCAAGTACAAAAGTATTATCAATTTTGATCTAAAATCTAGGATTTCTAAGTTCTTATTTCATTATTATATTTTTTGAAGAAAAATGTTACCAATATGGTGCATGAAAACATGCATTGTGATGGAAACAATGAAGCCAATGAAGTTTTTATTGATGAGCATCTCACAGATCCTCCATTTGTAATCAATAAAGGTAAACTTTTCAATTCTAAAGTAATAACTTATAATTGAAAAGTATTATGTATATGGATAGAAGTAACACTTGTATTTTTCCGAATATTCTGTGTAATACATGTTACTTCGAAAAAAGTATTGCATTTCGAGTCTAAAGTATTATATTTTCTATGATAAGTAACAATTTAGTTGAAAGTAGCAATGTTGTGCATATATTATATTATTCTCTGTAACATACTTTCAACGACAAAAAGAGATATTTTTTAGTAGAGATGTCAGTCGGGTCAACCGGCTCGGTTTCATGCTAGCCCTATCGGGCTATCGGACTTATAGGTTCGGGCTAATAAGTTATTTTATTATTTTATTTTCAAATTCAGGTTGGCCCTAACTCTAAACCTCGGGTTGTTGGACTTATCGGGCGAGCAGAACCATCTGAACTAAATTTGGAAATTGAGAATGAGTTTCCATATTTAGAGCCGTAAAAAGGGCCCAATTCATCGAGTTGGACCTATTTAACCCATAAGGGGTACCCAAGTTATACCGGGTTGGCCTCATGGCCTTTGTAACCAGCGGACCAACCCGTACATGCAACCCGCCACATAGAGTATATATTAACCCATATGGTATTAACCTATAGTTCTCATATCCTCCAAATATAATACATTTTTTATTTATAATCACATCCTCCAAAATAATATATTTATACAATTTGTATCCCCCAACATAATATAATTTATACAATTGTTCATTGGCCATAGGCTATCAAAATATCATTCTTAAAATAGGAGTTCTCACCAAACTTTATAATAATATCAAAGATTGTATATCTCCCAATACATAGGTTTTCAAAATATAACCCTTCTCAAAATAATAGATTTCCAAATCATATATTTTCTCAATATTAATAAACATGGTGTTCAACGTGTTTTAAAGTGTTTACTCTCAGTAAAATGCACACACATGTTTGCGATTTTGCGCACACTAATGATAAGTGATATGCATACTAAAAAATGTAGATAATTAGGAAGGTTTTACTATGTAAAAATAAAATTGCACACACTGTTATACCAAAAGGCATGATAGTACGCACATAGTGTAGATAAGGTTGTATCATGTATGGCTTCACAGCCTTTGGTCGCATTATTACACACTATTATGATTTCTATTGCACACACTCATGGATAGATATGCACAGTGCTCAATATTATTCCACAACATTGGGGGCGCTCAGTAAAATGCACACACCAGTTTGCGTGTTTATACACATTTAGGGTACTATGGTTCCTATTGCACACACTCATGGACGGATATGCACAGTGCTCAATATTGTTCCACAACATTAGGGACACTCACTAAAATGCACACACCAGATTACGTGTTTGCACACATTTAGGGTATTTCTTATGCATACTAAAAAACGTACAACATGACTCCTGCGTTTAATTTTTTAATTTTTTTTTAAGTTTTGATTTCTACCCTGGATAGAATCCCTCTAAATAAGGATAATATTGTATTTCAATTATATTCCAATTCAAACAAGTAACTAAAATTACTATGTCACCCCTGTTTATTAAATATATCCTAATATAAAAATAGGTTTTTACCATCTCTCTCTCTCTCTCTCTCTCTCTCTCTCTATATATATATATATATATATATATATATATATATATATATATATATATATATTTCGATCAAGTGTTTACCACTTATGCCAAAAGCTATAGCTAGTAGCGAAAGCGTAACTTTACTTCCTTATAGACCGCCATCACATTTTCAAGACGTTGGGTATTGGAGTTGGTCTTTTCCCTTTACCGGCCTCCACCCAACACTATTAATGAACAAATGAGAATCATCTCCCCGTGAAAATCAGTGAACCAACATGAATGCACATAATTGTCTACATAAATGGACACAAACTATTCCAGAGTATATTGTGTGCATTTATGTATACGCTTGTGCCTATTTATATACAAGTTTACAAATTTTTACGGGAAGAGGAGTTCTCATTGGAACATCACCTTATATATGTAATTTTGACTTGTGCCATCTCCATCTGTAAAGGAAGCGAAGATAAAGTCAAGCAGCGCCATCCAATTAGCTCAAAATTTCAAAACTCCCTATTGGGTTTAGCCGTTTAGGTATGATACTTCGTAAGTGGAAAACATCGTTAGGCTATAATATTGCCAGTGACAGTTCAATGAATTCATAAATTTTACCACTTGATAACGGCCTTATAATTTTGATTTATTGAACCATAATTTTTTTCTACACGCCAAAGATTTACGTTGTAGCTAACAGTCATTTACCAAACATGGCCCCAGTCATTAAGCATAGTAACAGGGTCGGTTTTTTGATTTGCGGGGCCCTGTGCTAATAACTAAGTGAGGCCCTATCAAAGTATAAATAAATTGCGAATTGAAGAAAAAATTGCAAAGAGAAAAATGCAAAAAACCTAATTTTGAACCAATATATTCACAAATAAATATACTAACTATTAGGCCAGGGCTGGACTAGGGGTCCCCAAAATTTTGGGGCCCTGTGCGGTCGCACGTCTTGCACGCCCTAAAATCCGGCTCTGCATAGTAATGGTTAATCAGGTGTTCAATGGCTACCAAACCACTAAAGTTAAAATTACCTACTATATATTTAATTTAATTGAATAACACAACGGTGAGTTATTAATTGGGTGGCATTGATTGATTATTTATAGAGTAGCCTACCAAACTTTCATTTTAAAAGTTTCAACCAATAACTTATTAGAAAAAACTTACCAGATGCCTATACGATAGGTAGAAACGCAAATCTGACTTGCATTTGTCGTATGAAAATTACAGACTTGCGTTTCACTTGTTTTATTTTTTATTTTTTAAAAAATTTTAAAAGTAATTTTTCATCGCAAATCTTCTATAAATATTGCATTTAGAAACACCAAAACTTCACCATTTCAACCTCCTTTATGCTGTTGTTTCATTTAAAAAAAAAAAAAAAAACGGTGAGTTTTTTTTAAGCCAATACTAGTATGTGAAAGTTGTTTTACATTTTTTCCTCGTAACACATGTCTGTTTGTCTATACAGTTATGAATTCATACCAGAGGCGACTCAGCAGTCAGCAATGAACTTCAATTAACACTAGCGAATTTTATTCGAAATTCAATTAAAACTCGCGGCGCATTACACTAAAAAGTTCCACTTTATAGTAGTGAAGTTATGTATGCACATAGAGACATGCTTAATATGCAGTTATGCACACATTATAATGTCTAATATGCATACACACATTTTTAATATCTCTAATTAATTTCATCTATAGATCTATTTTTTAAAAGATGAGATTGGTTCTTAATTATATATATATATATATATATATATATATATATTTTGGTTCAGGTGCGGCCTTGCTCTCCCGTGCGGCCGTGCGGTTCACACCACTCAATGTTACGAAATACACCACTCAATGTTAAGAAAGACACCACACAAATATGCATTGTGGTGTGTTTCTTAACATTGTGGTGTGTTTATTAACATTGAGTGGTGTGTGACCGCACGGCCGCACGGAAGAGCACGGCCACACCTAAACCTGACCCTATATATATATATATATAGAAAATAGCTTACTTCATATTCCTTGATTTTAAAATAGTTATGGTAATAAAATAATTTACCCCTAAGAAATAATTTATAAAATAATTTTGGAAATTAAAATATACAGGGTGTTACAAGGGATTGTTGGATATAACATTCAAATAGGTGTAGTTTACTGTAGCTACTTGTCCCACATTGCTTTCCTTAGAGAACTTTTTCCTCCTTTTATATACCAACACCTTCTAGAGCATTTGAAATATTATGGAGGGAAGAGGGGAAACCCGCACGCAAGTCAATTGTTATACCCTACACCACGGTGCACATTGCGGCGCCGTCCCACTAACTGATGTGACGGACGCCGTTTAGTCAATTCAATCACCGTTATTTTTTTTTTTAATTAAAATATATAAGAGACGGAGAGCCTTCCACAACAAGCTTCCGACTCCTTCGCTCCACTCACTCCACTCACGCTGCACTCCGACCAAGCCAAGCAAACACAACACTCTCAACCAAGAAGCAAACAAACACAGCTATTCAGAGAAGAACTCAAGAGACATTATCATCATCAAAGCAGGCAAAGATACGCATTCATCAGCAACGCACACACCTTCATCGACTATCAACACAACAAAACCGAATTAAAAGGTAAAAGATTTAGCAAACGCTGTTGATCAACGACATTGTGCATAATGTTTGAATATATATCGCATGTGCATTTGCATTGGCATTCTAGCATGCACATTTACTGATTCTCAGTATTGTGTCGTTTTATTATCCACATTGTTGATTTTTCAGTATTAAACCTCATCAAACATCTGTTGTTAGGTTATTGATACTATGGCTTAGATTCTGTGTAATATTAATAAAGATTCTGTGTATTATATAATATCATTGTCTGCATTTTGATTATCATTCCGACATTGTTGATTCCAAATTTCAAACATTCTTGGTGATTGATAATAATAAGAAGTATATTCTGTGTATTATTGTAATTGAGTTTGTGTATTCGAGTTAATGTGTCTGTGTATTCCTCTTATTGACTCTGTATGCTCTAGCATTTTATCCAGGTTGTTGAATTTGGGTTATTGACACTAGGGTTTATATTCTGTGTATTATTGTCAACAACTTTGTGTATTTTACCATAACATTCTGTGTATACAAGAATGTTACCATACCACATTATTGATTCCAATTTTCCAACATTCTTGGTGATTGAAAATAATGATAAGTATATTCTGTGTATTTTGGTTAATGTGTTTGTGTATTTGTGTTAATGTGTTTGTGTATTCTTCTTATTGGCTCTGTTTATTCTAGCATTTTATCCACATTGTTTGTGTTTTTGAGGTTATTGATACTAGGGCTTAGATTCTGTGTATTAGTGTTAAAGACTTTGTGTATTGTAGCATATCATTCTGTGTATTCTATAATGATAATTCTGTCTTTTCTATTATGTGACAGCAATGTCAAGCTCTGATAGAAGCGATCAAGTCCTGGCGACTGCATTAGAAAGAAGAAAGAGAAAAAGAGAAAGTGCACCTACATCAAAAGCACAAACACAGCACAGAGAAAAAAAACAGAAAAAGAAACCAGCAAAAAAAACAACAAAGAAAGGGAAGGAGGTAGCAGAAGAGAACCCACAACCAAAGACCTACTTTACAGTTCGGACAACTCCGAAACAGTTGTTCACCCTTGTTAGTAGTTTAACGGAAGAGCAGCATCGGGCTGTAAAAGATATAGGGTTTGGACCACTGCTCGAGATCAAGGTCACTCATTGTGATGGTGTGCTAATCAAGCACATATTGGA
>CM008333.1:224205-234851 GCA_002525835.2 Ipomoea batatas | reverse complement strand
ATTATTAAACACTTCATGGTAAACAACGTTAGTAGTTGACGTACTAACAATGTTCGAGTCATTACAAATTAAAATTTTCAATCCGTTTGGATTGCTCACCCTAGAAGCAGCAACATACAATTGACCATGAACAAAAACCGGTTTCTTTAAAAGTAAGCCAACGTGTGATAGTGTTTGCCCTTGACTCTTGTTAATTGTCATTGCATATGACAGCATTAAAGGAAACTGTCTTCTTTGGAATTTGAAAGGTAATCTCGGATCCGATGTTGTCATAGTCATTCGAGGGACCAACACTTTGGTTCCTGCATTGTTTCCAGACATAATTTTGCCTTCAATAATGTGATCTGCTAACTTCGTAATAACCAGCCTAGTTCCATTACATAGTCCAAGTGAATGGTCTATATTCCTCAACAACATAACAGGTGACCCGACCTTTAGAGTCAAAGAATGGTTTGGAATGCCGGATGCCCTTATACCATTTAGAAACTCAGGAGTGTGCACATCATCAAGTAAGTTGTCATTTGAGTCTGATTTACACACACTATCACAACTGTAGTACGTCCTACTATCCCCAGTATGCAGATCACTCATGTACTCGTTGATGGAGTTAACGACGTCAAAGGTTGGTGCTAATATAGCTCGACCTTCAAGAAGGCTGGAATCTGAATTCCCAGACATGAACATAGGGAACGTACTTGCAACTATGTTGATAATTGGGTCTCCATTAGATGGTAATAACAGTTCGCTTGGTATCTCTACCTCAGCATGACCATCATTCTGACCACCCATAGTTCCATCACCTATACTCGAAATCCAATCTGCAAAGTCCTCTAGTTTTTTCATGTCAATCCCCGGCATGCTCCGGTTTAATCGAAGGTTTTTTGTCAACCTCAAAACCTTACAACTATCCCATAGATACGATGAGTTGATTGTTGCAGAAACAATATCCTGTCTAGATCCTTTTGGTACAACTTGTAATATTTGCCGAAAATCGCCACCAAACACCACTGTCTTTCCACCAAATGTTTGGTTAGCACTGTTCGGATTTTGAAATCGAAGCAAATCCCTCATCGTCCTATCCAATGCTTCAAAACAGTGTTTGTGCATCATAGGAGCTTCGTCCCATATAATCAATTTACTCCGGACAATCAATTCGGCTAGATGGCTACCTTGTTTAATATTACATGTGGAGTCTTCATTTATTGCAATAGGGATGGAAAATCTTGAATGAGCAGTTCGACCACCAGGAAGTAACAACGATGCTATGCCACTGGATGCCACATTAATAACAATATCACCGCTAGCTCGCAATGTTGATGACAACGCCCTCCATAGATAAGTTTTCCCAGTACCACCGTAACCATAAACGAAGAACAACCCACCACTACCATTAGATAGATCCTGGATGATTGTGTTGTAGATTTCTTTCTGCTCATCAGTCAATCTTGATGCCAATTCTTTGCTCTCTGCTTGGAGTGTTTCACAATCATAGTTCAACTCCTCAAACAACAATATGTTATCAACCAATCTTGAATCATCCATGTTAGATGTTGGCACCGGAGGAAAGTCTTTAAGAGACTTATTGTGTACCATCAACATTTTTTCTAGTTCAATCAAACCGAAGTTTTTTTTCTCACACTCTTTTAGTATAAAGTCTGTAAACACGAAAAAAGTAATAGTATTGTAAGGTGTTAGTTATTGTATAAATGTATTCATATGTATGTGTGTGTGTGTGTGTGTGTGTGTGTATATATATATATATGTATAAACTTTATCTATTTTAATATACATAAATATAATTAAATGTATGTTTTATGCATGATTGTAATCTGGTTTATTTAGTCGTTTCCTATACATGAATTGAGCATCTTCTGCTAAATGATGCCACACCTCATCCCATACATGTTCAGGTCTGGATAATGAGTTTGATAGCAACAATATAACAAACAACTTCCTCATCGCATGTCCAGTTGACCAATGGCTTGCTTCCTCAATAGCATCAATATACTCTTTGTCGTCATCTAATAATCCACGCGCATAACATGCATCCCTGAATGTCAGGTATTCTACCCCATTAAATGTCATAATGTCTTTAAAACTGGTTGGTCCACGAACAATATTTAGAAGACATCTAAGATAATATACTTCACCGCTACCCGGAGGTACAAAGAAGATGCGACCAACTGAGAACCCCTTCTTCCTTGGATGCCACTCTCGAATATCTTTCTTCCAAACAAATTTATTGGGCATTTCAATGTATGTTAACAAACGTGCGTCTTCATATTTCTTATTAGCTTCGAACCATCCTTTGAACATACTTTGTCCCACTGTTTCCCGACCTAAAACATTATCAATATTTTCATCATCAGCGAATACAATGGACTGACAATTTGGAAGGTGGAAGCTTAATCTCTCAACAGCCGGTGTCCGATATTGGACTTCAAAACTGAATAGTCGCCAAGCTGCCTCGCATGCTGAAACGTATCTACAATCGTAGTACATATTAATCTCATCCACCACCCCCTCACCGTTTTCATTGGTGGTACTATTGTAGAATTCTGCTGTAACCCGGTCATTACCCTTATTGACATACTTGAAGAGGTACTTGATTGATCTCGACTGGTTGCACCATTCTATGTTGATATGGGCCTTGTACCTCAAAAGCAGGTATCTATTATGCGGGACAACGTACCGACTATCTAGTTCTATACCGTTCTTCTTGATTGTTCTGCCATCGTCCCGACGCATGTAAATTGGATACCCATCCTGGTCAAACCCAGACTCTGCTACAAATCGTTTGGGGAAGTGTTTTGAACACTTTCCATTAACCATTCACGGAGAATTTCTTCTAGCGATCCCACACGGTCCGTGAACCATGAATTCCTCGACTGCATTGTAGTATTCCATGTCCACTGTCTTATCTGGTACCTCAGCCTTTATAACTGAATCCATGTACGTCGGACTCGTCATGTCAGCTTTGTTCTTGAGGAATATTAGAATATGTGCTTGCGGCAGTCCACGTTTTTGGAACTCAATGGTGTAAATAACTACAATTACATAATAATCTTCAATTAGTTTAACATGATATACGTAGACAAAAGTAAAAACATAGTGTTTAATGGAATTCAATGTATACTTGATTTCACAGGACCAAAAAGCTCACCATTCTTGACTTCCTTTATTAGACAATCCAATTTCATCTTGAATATACGACATAAAATATCTGGACGGTCTTCCGCATTAAGATTTCTCTTGGTAATGTACCGCTGTATTTCAGGCCATTTTGGATTACATGTGAACGTTACAAATAGATTGGGGTAACCAATGTGTCTACAAATGGCCATTGCATCCTGGTAATTCTGGATCATGTACCTTGCTCCGCCTATAAAACTTGATGGTAGGAGTATCCGCTTTCCTTGGGTGCTAGCTTGTACTTCACCCCGCGTCAACGCATCTGTCAATCCTTTTAAAGCTTCGCACCGCAGTGATTTTTGGTGTGTCCTTATATATATAAGCCTGGCAGATTCAACCATAGTGTATGCATCCACTATAAATTGTTGGAATAACCTCCTAGCATACAATATGCTAGAAGTCTCTTCCAACCTTTCATGTAGCCGATAAGCAAAATACTCTCGTTGTGATATACGTTGCCTTGCATTATTGTTGTTAGAGCCATTAGTTGCAAACTGTATATCCTCTCTATACCCATCTTCCCCATAGGGAAATAGAACAGGATATTGCAATGGTAAGTATGATGGGTTTAATTCAGTAATTCGCTTGAGCACCCCGGAATTGCTCTCAACCAAAATATCTCGGTGGCCCATGGATGGATCTAAATCACCAACAATAAGTGCAGCAACCTCTGACGTCGTTGGTAGGTTATAAGTTCTTGCATCTTTAGTTCTCTTACCAATTAATCTCATTTTTATCTCTACACGTGTATTCCTCTCAATTTCTGCCTTGGCCATACGGAATGATTTAACCAACACATTATTCCCGTCTAAAACGTCCTTAATGTCCTCCACCACCTCAACATGCAAATCCTGTGTAGCTATGTTCTCTCTTTATAGAGGAATAAAGAAAATTACTCGTTATATTTATTTAAAGTAATTGTTAAATGGATTGATAAAATTAACAAATAGTGACATCATGTACTATACCTGACAGAAGAAATACGGTTTTCAATTTCATTATCAGTATCATGAATATACAACTGTGCAAACTTCGGTTAGCTCCCATCTGGTGGAATTAGGCTACCAATACGATGAAAGTTCTGACCATGTATTTTGAAAATTGGAGGGGATGACCCGTTGTTTATTGTCCTGTCTATCTTGGCACCCATTGATGTAAAACAGAACATGTTATTATATGATCTTATATTTTGAAGAAAATGTTTTTGCTTCTCACTCGGTGTAAAAAAAAGATCATATAACTTCTTTGGAGGTAGTGTGATTCTAGGTAGTTTGATTTTCCCGTTCACACAACATCCCGAGTATTTAACTGTGTTTCTTGATTTTGACTTGTTGAGTCTATCCTCATACCAAAAAAAACAGCTACAATGCTCACATGTATCGTTCGGGTCACCAAAGTCTACAGATTCCACTGAAATTGTAGTATAGAATATTAAGAACTTGTGAGTCAACATTTACTTTATACAATTAAATTTTTATAAATTAACCATCTTGTATGTTTGATGTGTTTGTTTGATGACCAAACACTTTATCCATTTCTGCACTTAGATTGGGATAGTTGTTTTGAGTCGGAAGAACTGAATCACAATTTGACTTGAAATGCATTTGCACATCATTCAGTGTACCATCGTCGCTCTATGGAGCTTTGAGCCTGCGGTTTTGGTCACCTTCTATGTTTGCTCTCGCTCTTCTTCCGCCCCGACCATCGTCGCAGCTCCGTCCACCTCCGACCACCGCCACAGATCTTCTTCTTCCTTTTCCTTTCCTTTTGAATAAAATAATAGTAGGTAGGTATTGGGTTTTTGTTGGTAGTGTTGAACTCCCAACCCTACTTTGACTTTACCCACTTTTTATTTTCTCTATTATTGTGTTTTCCTCTCGTTACTTTCACGAGCATTTTTCCTCTCGTTACTTTCACGGGATTTTCATTTTCATTAGCATAAATCGTTTAGTTTGGTTTCGGCAAGTGTTGATCTTATCCTGGGCGAGCAAAAAAGAATGATGACGAAGACCCATATCTTTGATGAAGCTTTAAGCTCCTTGAAGGAACATAGCTTCCTAGTTAGGAAACAGTCTGCGATTCAAGTTTTCTATAGCATAGTTAGAAAAGTTGTTTCTATGTCTGACTGTAAGGAATGGTTTACCATTTCATTGATCGTTGATGTAAACGTTTTATGTTATGAATTAATGGAATATCTACGTTTTCTTTCAAAAAAAAAAAACATCTTATTAGATGTTATAATAATAATAATAATAATAATAATAATAATTACATTTGAACATAATATATACTCTCAATGGTTTTTTATACATGATAGTTTTTTCCTTATATATATATATATATATATATATATATAAAACATTGTTATAACAACGATGTTATTATATGTATACTTACCGTTAGACATGTCGGCCGTAATTACTTGACACTCATCTACTTCATAGAAATCAGGATTTAAATCGCGACAATGATTAAATGATGGTTCAATATTCCTACTTGTAGATGGTCCACTGTTTGATGACACATGATATATATCGCGGATTGATGAACTAATTAATGTGCGTTCTACAAATGACGACATNNNNAACTCACGGTACAAAAAAAAACATTACAAAAAAAAAAGAAGAAGAAGACTTTAAGCCTAACCATGAGAAACTACACGCAATGGGGTAGAGAGTGATGCTTGAAATACACCGTAGACATGATTTCGTGTTGTAGTATCACTACCACCGACTGAAACCTTGCATATTTTAGTACTTGACACAATTTCATTCTCTAAGAAAACAAACAACAGATGTATTAACAAAAATAAGCATGAACATAAAAATTACATATTTAACAATATATTTAATGTTATCTACATATAAATCCAAAGGAAATTAACTACAAATGAAAATTATTAATTTCTATTTTATAATAATTTAATAATTAAATACGTAAAAACATAAAAAAAGATAAGTCAAATATAGATAGATTTATTAAACTACAATTTGTCTGTAATGGAATTTGTATGACAACTTACACATAATTAAAAATTAATTAACATTCTATAAATATTATGCTCCAATACAAACTAACTAAATAGAAAAATAAAGGTAGAAAAAAGATTGGTTTGCATACTTTTTAAATAAAGTATTACTGAGATTTATTTACTTACACATGTAATTTATATAACAAAAGAACAAAAAAATTACCACCGATAGATGAACAAAAAATATTACCACCAACTAAAATTTATAAATTTAATTTTTTATTAAAATTCTATCCTTTCTTTTTGTAATATTATAATTGATTGATATTATTTATGCAATGTAATTAAAAATGGTAATTATTGTTTTCATAAAATAAATAAAGTAAATAGTATTAAATAAAATGTGAACTAAAATTATTTTGCACTAATAATATTAATATTATTAATACTATACTGCATAATCATAATAAAAAAGCAACTAAAAATAAAAAATAATATTAATAATACTACTAAAGAATACCGCTAATAATACTACATAATATAATATAATATAATATAATATAATATAATATATAATAATAATAATAATAATAATAATAATAAATAAATACAATAAGCCAACAAATATCTATGAACGCTCAGACATAGACATTGAGCTCCATTTCTCAATGTCTGCCTCTCTCTACAATACTCTTATTCTCCATCTCCAGTTGGAGTAAAAGCTACCTCTGGAGAACTCACCTAAAAATTAGCCACTCCTTTATCTCGCAGCAAAAGCTTTGATTCTACTTAGTTTGTTCATAGCTTCTCGACAATCAGTACTCTTAAGAGGTAGTGTGATTTGCGTACTCTCAATCGAAGGCTAATTCAAGGAAGCTATGTCTCGGACTACCAACTGCCGGAAAATTTACTCTACCTTACTCAGAACCTAAAAGCTAAGTTTCATCTAACCTTCGATTACATATATGTGATATATCAACAGATCTGGGAATTTAACCATGAGGTGGTCAGATTTCAAACACCAAAAGCACAAATCTAAGCTTGTATTTTAGGTCTATTCAAGATATCAAGATATATTATTATATGTCTAGGTTTTAATAATTTTTTAATTTTTAAGAATAAAATCTACTTATATCTACTTATAATGATTTAAAAAGACATGAATGTTAAACTTACCTCTGTGGTTCTCAGCATTTTTTCGCTTGGATCCTATACGAACAGAACCTGTAAGCTTCTTCATCTTCTCAGTGAATATTAATTTGAAAATTTGTTGGAACTTGGAATACTCAGTGATAGCTTTGATTTATAGCAGTATATACTTGAAATACTAACAGTTAGATTATAAATGCCAATTTGATTATTAATTATGTTGCCTATTCATATTTTGCAGTGTTTAATATTTTTTTTTTTTGAAGGATAAACGAGCTATTTCATTAAAGCACAAGATGAAACGATTACAATAAGATTAGATGGAATAGTAATCCATTCCTTACAATCTGACATAGAAACAATTGTCCTAGCATAGCTACGGAGAACTTGGTTCGCAGATTGTTGTTCCACCACTCGGAAGCTGGGATCCTTGAAGGAACTTGTAGCTTCTTTAAAGCCAATATTGATCTGGCCAAACATAAACAAGACTGACTTTGAATGAGAAGTCTTGTACATCATCTGGGTCTTCAATCTCTTGGGCATTGACAATATTTCAATCTGACAAAACACACCCAGTCTAAGATCATTGAAAGATTTGACCGGTTTATCAGATGAAAGCCTCCCACCTAGGTAAAGAGGCGCTCTATCTTTGTCATCTTCATCGCCCAGAATGAATTTAACATTTGCCATGACCATATAGTCAATTCACGTTTCAACCAAATCTCGATAAATACGAGAGGAAAATAACTCGTCAAAGGAACGAGAGGAAGACAACTCACAAAAAATATGAGAGAATATAAAAACTACCGAGAATAAGCAAAATATTGAAAGAAAAAGCACCAGAAAAGATGGAAAAATACGGGCAAAAGCAAAAGTGGTGAACAACCTAATGCCACAAAGCCCAATCTCCAAAGCTGCAAACCTCAAAACCAAAGCACAAACCACAAGCTGACAAACTAAATATATATTATTTTATTTAATAAGAAGTTGGAGCTTGACAGTGGTTTCCTGTGAGAATATTGTTAGATCTGTGACAAAAAGGAGCCGAAGGAGGGTAAAGAAAAGGCTGTTGCGGAGTTGGAAGGCGGAGATGTAGCGTCTGGTGAGGCGAAGGGCGAAAGAAGAAGGGGGAAGCACGTTGGTGGGGATGGGGAAAAAGGTAGACCGCGGTGGACGGAGGTGGATGGCGGTGGTTCACAGGCAGAGGGAGACGGAAGGTGAAGGAGTGGAAGAGGTAGAACAAGGTGCAGTGTTTAATATTTTGTAGTGTCAAATGTTGAAAATAAAATTAGTACATTATTATGGTTTTAAGTTTCTGTCATTTTGTATCTTTTTTTTTTATAGGTTGACAATTATAGCTTAACTTCCAAAATATTTTTTTATGATTATTAACTGTGTTACATATTCATATTTTTTAATTTTTATACTTCTCTTAATGTTTAATGTTTGGAGATTCGTTGATTGAATGGACTTTTCCATACCTTTTGTTGAAGAACTTTGATTTTTGTTGTTGATTGGAATGTTTTAGCGGCTAATATTTGGAGTAATCCGAGCCCTCGATGTTTGGAGAATGTATTTTCAGCACAAGTGTGTGATATTAGAAGAAGGGAGCACGCTGAGAAGCTGATGAAATATCAGGTTTCCCGGAATTTCATACTTGGCTTTAGAATTTCTTTGTTCTTTCTGTGCATGATTTTTTTTAATGTAAATGTGATTGTGGTTTTGATGAATAACAGAACACCCGAGGAGGAAGGGTGAAGCTGCACTCTATTCTGATGCCTCCTCCTGAGTTTGACAACAACGAAAAAAGTGATGCGTTGCATGGTAAGTTCCAAGTTCCATTTTTTTTTCTTCTGATACATATGAACATAATTCATGGCTGCTCTGATTCTGTGATTTCTTGATGCAGCAATGGAGCTAGCGCTTTCATTGGAAAAGTTGGTGAATGAGAAGCTCATGAACCTGTATGCTGTAAGAGAGATCTTATGCCTTCTAACAAATTTATCTATGTGCCATTGTGGCAATCAATGTTATAATTTCATATAGTCCCTTCGTTCAGGATGTTGGGTTTTTGATATTTATGCTTCTTGATGAATCACAGGTAACTGATAAGAACAATGGTGATGAACTGCAAGATTTTGTTGAGAGAGAGTTCCTGGAGGAGCAGGTAAAATAACAGAACTATTTTTTTTTCAAGTGAATAAGGGAAATACCCATTATCTAAGGGTGTTCATTGGACAAACTGGTATAATTTATCCATAGCTGATTAGCTCAAACCAAATGGTCAGTCTAGTTTGTTCTTCTGTCCAACTATATTTTTTTGCATTAAAAAAAAAGGATCTTTATGTTCAGTTTCCACTTGCTTTGCATTGGTATCTGTCTGCAGCCATTCAACAATATATAACTTTGCGGAAGTTACTTTTAGCAAACTACTACCTAACACAGTAAACACTTTCTTACCGGTAATTCGCATTATTTGTCCTTAACAGAGAAATGTGAAGGACTTTCATGGGTAGTGAAATTTCTTTAGATTATTCAGATTCTTAATCTATCGGTTTACAGAGTCTTCTAACTGTTTGATCTAATTACTAGACCAATTTAGGAGACCATGTAAACAGATATCTGAACTAGTGAATGAACAAGATCAGAAAGATAAATTTGAGCAGTTAGAAACAACAAAAAATAACAATGCAGTAAAGACACTTAGACTTGGTCACCCAGTTCGGAATCGCCATTCCTACATCTGGGGAGCAACACTCTGAACGCCCAACTCTTCATTGATCAATCTGAAATGTCAACAGTTTACAGTAAAGAATCACACGGCAACACTAGAAATCACCAATCACCATTCTAGCGTTCAGCCTTGAAGAGTTGTGTATCACTTAGATCTCCCGATCTTCTTGAATTGAGGCTCCCCCTCAATCTTAGCCAATCTGACATTTAGAGTGGTTGCTTGCCCGGTTCATCATAATGAAACTTATCTTGAATCAAAGGTAGGCTTTGTCAAGATATCGATTTAATTTCTCCAAGAGAGGCTTGTCTCCATTTCACTCTTAAGTTCTTCAATCAGATCTCACCACCTTTCTTCAGAGAATTCTTCCTTTATATATGATGATGAATACAGTTAAATTTCATAACTGAATTTGTTGCACTCCTTGTCTTGTTCCCATATTCTGCTCAGCTCATCGTCCGCTAATTCTTCTGAACCTTCTGCTGAACTACAAGAATATTAATACAAAGACAACCAAGCGTTATTTTAAACTATCTGCTAAACTAAAAGAATTGACAAAGAAACTTGTTACAAAAAGTGAGGAGAAAAGAATTTTTCTTCCAT
>CM008333.1:211149-222491 GCA_002525835.2 Ipomoea batatas | reverse complement strand
AATATGCTCTGATCCTAGCTTTGATATGCTCTGATCTATTATTAGGGATCAATGTTATGATAATGGTTCTAATATTAGTTGTTACTGTAATTATATATCAATATATCAATTATATCATTTATTTGAGAACTTGATGGTCAGAAACAATATCCCCACAGTTCATTTGATACAATAATAATAATAATAATAATAATATGATTTTCAAAAATAATAATAATAAGGTGAATTTTCCAGGCCAGTTTGTTATTGGAAGTCAGTCAGTTAGTTCAGTTAGTCTGTTACTCCGGCCACCACCCCACCATCCCCACCACCGGCTCTGTTAGTTCACCCCCTCCACACCGGTTCTGTTGGCTCTGTTAGTTCACCCCTCCACACAGGTTTTGTTAGTTCCTCCCATCCCCACCCTATATAAACATCGATCACACTCCATCTTTGCACCCTCACAAACCCGCGAAGAAGAAGAAATGGAATTTCAATTTCCCAGGAAATCCCTTCCAACCGTGGGGCAACAGAACCCTGTAGGGTTAGCGCAGATCGTTCCCGCCATCCAACCCCCACCCCAAAATGCCGCAGACATCATTCTGGCCATCCCACCCCAACCCACAATACCACCGCCGAGGAGAATCCGGACCCTCCACCAAGCCTTTTTACTTGGGCATTGGATTAGGCGGCATTCCTTCTCATGTGGAGTGCCCGAATCCAGAATTGGTGTGAAGAAACGATGGTTTTTCTAGGCTATTTCGACAAGAATAAGAAGTTGGAGTCCTAAGGATTTCGTCGCCCGAGTCCAGAAGATGTTGCGCTCGTCCTGATTTCCAGATGCTTTTCATTTTCTTTCTTGCACTCTTTTTTCGCAAGGTAGATATTGTTACGAATTGCCTTTTATATACCCAAAGAGCTCGGACAAGCTTAGTGCAATGATCCAAGAGGGATGTTGTGCTGATGAAGTAAATAAACAGAAGCAAGGAAGAAGGAAGGGAAGAAAGGAGATACAGGTTGTTGTGAAAAGTCACTACCAATGTGCTCAATATCTCCTATCACAACTAAATACTCTGATATGCTCTGATCCTAGCTCTGATATGCTCTGATATATTATTAGGGATCAATGTTATGATAATGGTTCTAATATAAATGAAAACAACAAGAGATTCAAAAACAACTATTTGAAATAAGGCATTTTTTTAAAATGTTATGATCTATTATTAGGCATTTTTTTAATTTCGCCCTCACCTATAAAATGTTTGGATGAAATCTGATCCACTCCCAACTTTGTTACTGAAAACTTACCCTCACAACCTGAAAGATCGAAGAAATGGAGTTCAATTTTTCTATAGATATTACGAAGTACATTTTTGTTCTCTGTGAAAAGCCTTCCAACAGTAAGGGAAACTACAATTTATTTGTTGCAACAACATACATAATATTTGTCTACAAAATATAAATATTACTCAATCCTCATGCTAGTGCAAGGTCATGCATTGCATGGTGTTAATTGTGTATTCTATCAGAAGCCTTCTTTGCCTGCAATATATTAACATTTAGAACCAACTCTTATCCATTAGAAGATCAATATATATAGAAAATTATTGGTTACCAAAGTCAAAATTAATGCAAAGGGATAGAAAGGAGGTTTGATATTTTACCTCATTTTCCCAGTTTGTTCGCAAAGTAATTATAAAGAGCAGCACTGCTTGTGCAAAGAGGGCTATTGTGATCCCCAACCAAAGTCCCTAAACCAAATTGATTAAAAGAGTAAGTATATGGCAAATTATATTGTGGACCATGGTCCACAATGCAATGTGAACCATGCATGATCATGGTTGATACTGCAGTTATGTTGAACGGATACTGCAATTGTGTTGAAAATATAGTGCAGTTGTGTTGAAAGAAAACTGCAGTTGCGCAGAACAGAGGTCGTTCATCCGTTCAACACAACTGCAATATCCTTTCAAAACAACTTCAGTATCCGTTTAACACAACTGCAGTATCAGTTCAACACAACTGCAGTTCCAGACGGATGACACGGCCTCTGTTCCGCGCAACTGCAGTTCACTTTCAACACAACTGCAGTATCCGTTCAACACAACTGCAGTATCAGTTCAACACAACTGCAGTATCAGTTCAACACAACTGCAATATTAGTCGTGATCCATGGTTCACGGTATAAGGACGGTAAGTATATACCTTTTTTCTATCAAAACAATTCAAAAATGGGTCAGTCTAAATTTATCATAAAATTATAGATTAGGGTGTGTTTAGAAATTAGGAAAATGACTTCTGAAAATGTTTTTTGGATAATGAGTCATTTTCAAAAAACATTTTCATTCCAAGTTTGGTTGCATTCTAGAAAATTATCTTGGTGTGTTTGGTTCATATTGTATAATTAAATATTTTAATTGTTTTTTTAGAATAGAACAATATTTATAACAATGTAATAATAATAATACAACCGGTGGTGGTGGTTGTTCTGTGGTGGTGTTGGCGATGGTATGGTAGTCGTGGCGATGATTGGTAAAGTGTTGATCAAGTAGCACTCGATGTTAACCTAAACTGTACTCATCATTTCCAATTTTAGATTTCTTATCTAAAAACATAATAAATGTGAATGAAGGTTATATTCCTCATTTATGTCCGTTTTTTCCGTTAAGTTTTTTTGTACATTATGCTATAAAAGTTGTATTACATAATATTTTGGACAAATATACCCCTACCGTTATAACTTCCGTTACCTTTTCCACTATTGTTACTATGCACATGCATCCGCCATATATTTTCTTATCTTCTTCAACAATAATAATAAATTAAAATATACACATTAAATATTAGAGTTATATGTTAGTTATTTTTTAAAATATAAACATTCAATTTATAAAAATATTTTACATTATTATTATTATTATTATTATTATTATTATTATTATTTACTATATTAAAATTTGAATAAATTTAAAATTTTAATATAAAATACTAATATTTGGCACATATTTTTTGCGCATCGCGCATAAGAAAAACTAGTTTGTTAATAAGAGTTAATACCATGTAAGGTCATCTGAATATATCAATTTTGCCACATTTAGTCTTAAATTTTCAAATTAACCACTCATGATCCTTCGATATTCAAATTGTTACCATCTGTAGTCCAAGTTAACCACTCAAGGTCCTTCAACTATTAAATTTTAACCACTCATGCATAATCCTTCCAAGAGGATTGTAACTGGTTAAATTTTAAAATTTGAAGGGCCATGAGTGGTTATCTTGGACTACGGATAGTAACAATTTGAAAATCGAATGACCAATTCAAGAAGAGTGATCAATTTGAAAATTTAGAGTTAATACCCAAAATGGTCCTCCAACTATTAGCTAATACTCGATTTAGTCCCAAAGAATTTTTCGTACCCAATTTAGTCCTCTAATTTTTTAAATCACACCCAATTAGGTCCTCCGTTACAATTGTCGTCTATTCACCGTTATTTTGAGGGCAAAGAAGTCATTTTAGTTGCTCTAAACCCGTTTCTTTGCAAATCAAAGACTATGGAGTTGTCCTTCGTGTTTGGATTACAAGGAATTGGTGTTCAAAGGATGTGCGAACTAGAAAACCCAAGATGGAACTGGGGTTTTCTCTCAAAATCTGGATGCCCTGTTTGAGACTCTGGTTTCCCAATCATCCGCCGCTAAGTTCTACAAAATCGCCGCCGTCGGCGGCCAGTCGAGCATCACCGGGTTGTTCCAATGTCGGGGCGACATCTCCGCCTCTGATTGCAGCGATTGCGTGCAGAAAATCGCCGACATGTCTAAAAACCTTTGCGGCAACTCGATCGCAGGGAGAGTCCACCGAGCTGTCCAGATTCCGGCAAGTCGGACCCACCGAGCTGCTCTACAAGCTCTGCGGGAAACCGCACTTGGGGAGATCGCGAAGGGCGTGGAAACCGGCAACGGGTTCTACACTGACGGCTATGAATCGGTCTTTGTCCTCGGCCCGTGCGAAGGCGATTTGGGAAGCGGCGACTATGTGAAAATCGCGGCGGAGAAGTCTAAGAGAACCTACGGCTCCGCCATTTCCTCCCAGATGTATCTCCAACAGTGCTACATAACACTCAAAAAACAGTGGCAATTATCCTTGGAGAATTGGCCGGTGTGGCCTGGGGTTGGTTTTTGCTTGTCTGCTTTCAAGAAAAAGACCCATTCCAAGTACAACATGGAGGATAAAGGCCAGTAAACCCATTCTAATATGTTTCTGTTCTTTCATTTTTCTTATCAAGATTCACTTTACATATAATAATGAAGCTTATAATGATGTTCTGTGGTGTTATTTTGGGATTTAGGTAATAGAAAAGAATGTTTCAAAAAAAAAGGTAATAGAAAAGAATGGCAGAGCCAGAACTGCAAAGCCTCCAATGTCAATGAGCTGAAAAGGTGTAATTTCTAATAAAAGGACATTTTTACCCCTCAAAATAACGGTGGATAGCTGACAATTGTAACGGAGGACCTAATTGGGTAACGTTTTAAAAGACATAGGACTAAATTGGGTACGAAAAATTCTTTGGGACTAAATCAAGTATTAGCTAATAGTTGGAGGACCATTTTGGGTATTAACTCGAAAATTTAGGACTAAACGTGGTAAAACTATTATACTCGGAGGACCCCATATGACTTTAATTCTTGTTCATAATGTTTGATTATTTATGTTGTCATTATCTCTTTATAATTTAATCACTTTTTCTTATTGAACGTTAATTATATTACTAGTTAGCTATATAAGGATCAAATTAATTTAAAAGATAATGGAGGAAGGACGACTTCTCTGTGTCACTCTCTAACAACCTAAATGATCTCTCACTTTCTCATAATGTACCTACGTACTCGATCATGGCCCTCTTTTTTCTTTCTTTCTTATCATCTTCTATGCAAGTAAATGGACCTCTATTAATGGCCTCCATTGCATATATGCTAGCTAACATGAGTAAATGTGTGCAAAGTAAAAAAATAAATTAAAATTTGGGACATATATTTTGATCATACCATCCCTCCAACATGATAGATGAAAGCTAAGAGTACTCCAGCAGGTATCCCAAGCAAATAATAGGCTCCCAAGTTGATTATTGCCCCAATATTTTGCCACCCACATCCTCTCGCTATGCCTGAAATTACATTCATATCCACATAAATTTTATACATACATACATACATACATATATATAATAATATATATTCACTTCCTTCGTTTCATACAAACTGCAATTTAATTTCTTTTTCAACAACTTTTAATATTGAAATAAGGGTCAAATAGGTCATCCAACTACATATCAAACTTCAATTAGGCCATCAAATTCAAAAAAACTATAATTAAGTCTCCCAATAATGTAAAATGATGTAATTCAACCTAAAATGATCTGTTGACCTGGTAACATGTTAACGTGGTAGTTATCGAATTTTAATTTTTTTTTAAAATTTTATTTTAATAAATTTAAATTAAATAATTATTTTTAAAAAAAAAAACACCCGCCTTCTCCGGTGAAAAGGCGAGTGGTTTTTTTTTTTGAAAGTTGAAAGACCACTACTGTTTTAAATTTGAAAGTTTAATAACCATGTGTGGTTAACTTAAAAGTTTAGGACTAAACGTGACAATATCACTCAGAGGACCCCACCCCAAATGACCTTAACTCTTAAAAGTACTATTAAATACGAAAAGTTACATTTAAAAATAATTTAAAATATATATATAAAAAAAAAAAAGCAAAGAATAAAGATTAGTTTGAGTAATGAATAATAAATATGATAGGTAAAATGAGACAGATGAAGTATAAAATAATTGGTGACAGAAGTAACATGTTTTGAAAAAAAAAAAACTCACAATTTCTCATCTTTTCATTTTCTTATTCTAATATAATCTGAACCAATAGTGATAAAAGTTTTATTCTCTATCATTCCATGAGAACAAAAATACACTTATGATTCCCTGAATATAATAATTAAAAGATGGTACCATACCTGAAAGAATACATAGAAGGCTGTCAAGGAAATGAGAGGCAGAGAGCAAGAGTAACATTTGACCAGCATAGTTTACAACTTCTTCCTCAGTGCTGAAAACATAACCCCATATTTTGTGCACTAAAACCATTGCTATGCCTACTAATATCCCTTCTGTTGCGGCGCACCCTAACGCTGTACGCACCGCCATCCACGCTGCATTTGCCCTCCCTGCACCCACTTCATTTGACACCCTTACACTGTATTAACCAAAATGATATCAAGTGACAATACAAATTTTGTATTCAGGAATAGTCCATTGACTATTAATATTTATCAGTTTTTATCTTTGATTTTCAATCAAGGTATAGATGGCTGAGGCGACGATTAAGCTACTTAATCGACCGATTAGTTATTGTTCTCTTTCAATTAGACCATAAATGGTTTATTGTGTGTTCACATTTACCAATTTTCATCATAAACTTTCAATTTGATCATAAATGGTCCATTGACTATTTATTGTGTTTCAGATTTGGTCCTTCAGTTAGATATCTATTTAGTGAACATTAAACTAAAGGGTAATAATGTAAAAATTGGCTTTTTAATTTGTTGAGTTAGGCAAAGTTCATCACTAGTGGGAATGCAAAGACCAAAAATTTTACATTATTACCTTTAAATTTAATGTTTACTAAATTGATATTTAATTGAAGGACCAAATTTGGAATAAAATCAATAGTTAAGGGACCATTAATTTATGGTCAAATATATTGAAAGCCGATGATGAAAATTGATAAATGCCAGTAGTTAAGGAATCATTTGTGGTCTAATTGAAAGTCGAAGATAAAAATTGATAAATATCAATAGTCAATGTATCATTCTTAGAATTAACTCCTTTTAAGGTGTTAATCAACTATCGGGTATAACCAACACCAAGTGTTGATTGATTATTATCAGATATAACCACCTATATTATATCTTGTAGATTGTTGTACTAAAATGGCAAGATCTTAAATTCTTAATCAATATACTACACTAGTATTTGCCCCGTGCGGTGCACGGACTAAAAATTATAAGTATTGTTGTTATGTTATGATATTAAAAATTATTACTTATTAAATTTTAAGTATAAATATGTTATGTAAAACTTATTCATTTTAAAAGTTTATTTATGTAAAAACTATGTTGATTTTATATCCAATTTCTCCTTTTTATATATGTGGAGTCCAATTATAATTGAAGTATGGTTCAATTATAACCTTTATTTTCTATTTTCTGTATTGTGCTGATGTAGACTTTGTTTGATATTGTACGCAAGATTGGCAAGGCACTGGTACTACTTATTTTTAAGATTTATATCGTTTTGTATTTTCGTTTTCATTTTTGCTTTAATTTTGAAAAGCACAGTTCTTTTTAACGTATTATTTGTTATACTTTTAGATGCAAATAATCAAATAAGTTCATTGCACGTAAATAATTTTCAAATTTTAAGACATTTAAATCTCAATGTAATTAATGAATTTTAATTAAAATAAAAAATTAAAACGCTAGCGTTTTGGCCGGATAGGAACATGAAACTATTTTTTTTTTTACCAAAAATGTTTAGCTTTAATATAGTAGGGGATTATTATTATTATTATTATTATTTTTTTTTTTTAGGGTAGTCTTTATCCATTGCTTTTTCTATCTCTCTCTCTCCAAACTTTTCTCTTTGCTATCTGAGTTCTGAGTCTAGAACTCAGTAGAATTGACTACAATAGTGGTTCTCTATTGCTCCGTTGTTTCTTTTCCTGCTATTGTTCATTAAGAGATTGATCTTTGTTCTAGTTCTTTAGACTATACATTCCAAAAATTTTAATTTCAGCTAACTCTCATGGTAGATAGGACCTTTATTATGTTCATCATCCTTCCTTTTTGCTCCTATAACAACGAATGTAGTTAGTTTCTTCATGTTGTCATATAAGTATGTGGAAAACTTGTTAAGTGTAGTTAGTTTCTTCATGTTGTCATATGAGTATGTGGAAAACTTGTTAAGTGTAGTTAGTTTCTCATAGCAGATTAAGTGTTTTTTTTGAATTTATCTTGTTTACCTTGGAATTCTTATAGTTTCTAATGGATAACAAATTTTGTACAACTGGTCATTTTATTCCTTCTCACAAAAAAATGTGGTTAAGAAAACACTCTGAAATGTTTTTAATTTGTTCATATTGGTAAAAGCAATGAAATATATATTTCTTTACTTATACATGTGCAGTTAATGAAACAAATTAACCAAACTTTTTTTTTATGAACTTATTTCCAAATTTCTGCAGTTTATATTTAAATTTTAGGCTAGTGATTTTTTATTTTTTTCCTTTCAAATCTCTCAAATTCTATAATCCTCCATAGTTAGTACTCGTTATAGTTGGCACCGGTCCTCTATGTTTCTATGGCTGACCAGTTTGGATTATGTATACTTTTTTCATCCTAATATTCTCATCCTTACAAATTTCTTTCAACTCTCCGTGCTCTCATAAAAAATAAGTTGAAGTTAAGGTAATATTCAATTTCAACTCTCTGAAGATTACTTTAACTAAATACTTCTTTGTTTTAAAAGTTTACAGACTATAAGTATCCACAAATTGGCCAAAAACGAAATTAAAGTGTCCAAATCAACATTAGATGCTCCAACAACATGAACCTCACACCGCGCTTTACCAACCTATTCTTTCATTCCCTTGCTTGTATGAGTTACATTATGTTCACCTCTAGGTATAAAAGCTCCAAACTCTCTTTCCATGCGAATTGGAGTCTCTTGCAAGAAACTCAGATCCTGCAAGAAAGATGAAGAGTTATCCTTAGACAAAGAAAGCCCGCATAGTAGCCTTACCTGCAAGAAAGAAGAGTTTTCCTTAATCGAACAAAGCCGGCATTGTAGCCTTACCTATCTCCATATTTTTTCCTTTCGGTTGAGAGCGCTTAATCAGGGACTCCTCCAAGATTGACTGATCGAACATCATCATTGTTCTTTCTCCAAAAATTCATCCCTCAGCAGTTCAGCAAAACCTGTTTTTTAGGATTCCTTTTTCTTCATTTTTGTCCACCTGCCTCTTTTATTCCTGGCCTGGCCTGCACCCGATTTTTCACTTCCTACGATTCACCATCATCCAAGCTATGCCACAATTTACCGTCACCATGTTTAGCACCACCTTCTGCAATTAAGCAAGCGGCTGAGATGGCTCTAAGCCCCCCCACTATACATATAACTATCTACTTCAATAGAAAGAATATTCAAATAATGTAGGAAGCACTCAAAAGGCACCATAAACAAACATCAAATCATCAAATCATTAACTTTATAGTAAACACTATCGATCATATGCCTAGAAATAAGAACAGGCCAGGCATGTTCATAAATACAAAAAGGCATGTTATAGTAAACACTATCGATCAGTAAACTTTGTCTAGAGATACAAAAAGGCATGTTCATAAATACAGTATTTGCTTAGAAAATCTAATTGAGAAGCATGCACAATTAATAATATAATATTTGCCGGATTCAACCTCCAGATCTTCTTCCTCTCCATCACGTACCATTGGCCTCATCAGCCACCTCCGATACTTACTTGTCTCCTGGGGCAGCTCCTATCTCCCAGTCTCCACCTGCTCCCTCATTCCTATCTCTAAGCTCGTCTTTGTTCTCTTTCTCTCCACCATAATCGAGAGGCAAAAGATCATGTTTGCGAATCTAAACCGTGTCCTTCTAACGCTCGCCGCCATCTCGCTTGGATTCCAGCAGTGAAAACTCGGACGGGCTCACCAAAGCTAAGCACTTTATCAGATTTTTGGCTCCCTTACGTCGTCCTTGAGTTCGGCGACCGCGATTATGGCACTCCTAGCACTGTAAGGTGAAATCTCCTGAGCAAGAATGTAGAGTGGATGATATGAGATTGGATGAAGATTATGTATCCAGTATTGAACGTATGGTGTTTGAGTATATATAGAGATATATAAAGATACTACACAAAATTTACTATAGTTTTAAAAACAAATTATTCCCTATAAAATTCAAAGCAGTGATTAACAAATTCGTATTATTTAAAATGAGAAGAGTGCAGTAAATTAGTTAGTAATTTAACACTTTTTAAATAGTACTCAGGTATCTTAATTCTTAAACAACAAATAATAAAGAAGAGTAAACATAGAATGCTTATTGCAGTAAGCATATACATGACAGTAAGAATATAATAAAACTTAAAACAATAATTTGGCAACTGTCAATTACTTAATAAAATAAAATTTAAAGCATATACATCGCAGTAAGAAATTAAATTATTTCGTCAATGGCACTAACCTTTGGCTGAATTGCCTTAAGCTAAGCAATTGACATCCCACATAACTCAACACATTCCAGTCCCACAGTAAAAAGATGCATCCCCATTCGCATCAACCACACAAAATTTTACCATGTATCTTATAATGCCTTACATCCATTAGTCAATATTACAAAAGTAGTTCTATGTAAGGGAAGTTAACTACCTGAAGTCTAGTGTCTAGATCCTCTCCCTGCAAATTAAAAAAAAAAAAAAAAAAAACAGAATATACGCACATGAAAAATCATGAATGTTGATGCTGTGTTGTTTGTATTCGAAAATCCATGTATACATGAACGTTGAAAAAAAACTATGAATCATGGAAAATCACTTATCTATATAATTATATTTGACAGCATCGCTGCCTCTTCTTTCTGGGACTTGAGACCTCCTATGTACGCACAACAGGCAACTTGTTGCAGCTCTGCAGCTCTGCAGCTCTGGTATTTAAAGGTGAAATGCCACGACCAACATTGTAGAGAGGAGACATTCCAATGCCTTCTTAGTTTTGATTTCGATCGTAAACCCATACCCGAGGTGCTTGTCTTTGAAACCAAGAGATGTATTTATAAGTAGGTGAAATAAACCTCTTCATTCTATAGGTTTCTGACGATTCATTAATCATTAATATGCATATTGAAACTGCCAATTGATTTTATGGGAAATGGCAAGGCAAAGGCAATAATTAACCATTTCCATAATTAATAAGCTGTAATAAATAACTTTAGGGATATGAACCATTACCATATATACATTAATTATTTTGGCTATACAAAAGGGCAACGTTTCCTGACTAATGCCCAATAATCTTCGCGGGAATTTTTTTCTATATGTGAACAAAAGTATTTCGAATATTTTGAATTGAATTTAGTACATTTGAAAGTTACGGAATCATTGTGAAGATTTTGGATGGGAGATTAACAGAGAGAAAAAGGAATTTGAAATTGTATATTGAACTGAAAAGGGAACAAGAATGGTTTATATACAGTGCTGAGAAATGAAAGCTAACAGCTAGATTAGTAACTA
>CM008333.1:145340-160534 GCA_002525835.2 Ipomoea batatas | reverse complement strand
GGGGGTGAATAGACTTGTATAAGATTTTGCAAATCTTTTCGACCTCTCGTGTACACTGGACTTAGGATGTTTAGGTCCAATACCTCACGTGATGAAGACAAAGTTTTATGCGCAGCGGAAATTGTTAACCCTCTTTTAATTTAGCACGAGTTTGAGTTAGTTCGAGAAGTGATTATATGTAGTGCAGTTCGAGAGTTAGATAGCGATAGATAAAAGACAGAAAGTAAATGTGAGAGAGAGATTTTTAAGTGGTTCGGCCAACCCGCCTACGTCCACTCTTCTTCTAGAAACTCCCAAGAAGGATTGCACTAAAACTTCCCTTTTTAGTACAATATCGAGCNTTTCTCCCATTAACCATAACTAAACTTCTATCAATAAGATCTTTCAAATAATCTCCACCTAAGTCTTCTAGCTTCTTTCTATGACTCATTGTCTCTACAAATCCCTCTGCAATCCATAACCTAATAAGTTTTTTAACCGGAATCTCACTATCTTCATGAAAAACTCCTAAATACAAAAAACAACCCTTCAAATGACTAGGCAAGTGGTTGTAACTCAAAGCGAATATTCTTGAAAATTTCTCATCAAGGTCTAAAGGCAATAGAGAATTTAAATTTATTTCAACCTTTTCCCATTCATCTTTTGACTCATCGGTTTTAGATAGAAGCCCTGCCATCAACACAATTGTGAGTGGTAAACCTTGACATTTTTGAACAATGTTCATCCCAATTCTTTTAAATTCATCTTTCAGTAATTCTTTTTTCAAAAACTTCTGACGAAATAAACCCCAACCTTCATCTTCATTTAAGAAACGCATGTTATAAGTAGAATTCTTACCCGATCGTGCATACTCGGCTACTTCTCTATCCCGAGTAGTCAACAATATTTTGCTCCCATTATTGTCATCAGGAAAACATCTCTGAATATCATCCCAGGCATTAGTAGTCCATATGTCGTCCACAATAATAAGGTACCTATGGCCCGATAAACTTTGCTGAAGTTTGAGAGCTAGATCATCATCCTGCATTTCACTGCCTGATGGCTTGACGCAACGACAAAGGTCAAGGATCGCTTGTCCTTTGTTATGCTCTTGAGACATGGTTGTCCAAGCACGTAAATCGAAATGAGATTTGACTGTAGGATCATCATAAATTCTTTTAGCAAAAGTTGTCTTGCCAATACCGCCCATGCCCACAATTGCCATTACTTGGAGTGTTTTATTTCTGTCATCAAGGAGCTGATTCACTACCTCATCCAGCTCTTCTGAGTGTCCAACCATTGCATTTGCATCCTCCTCATCCACACGCGAGGTATGTCGTGAGGAGGAGCCTCCAACCGTGAGATTACTGTTCACAAGCTCACTGGTGTCCTCATGGACCACATCCACATGCGAGGTATGTTGTGAGGAGGAGGAGCCTCCAACCGTGAGATTAGTGTTGAGAAGGTCAGTGGTGTTCATTGTAATCTGCAGCAGCTTTTCAACGTCATCCACTACGCACTGCAAGGTTTCTTCAAGTTTTGTTTGATGATCGGTCAACAGTTCCTCTTCAATGTCATTGTCAGCCTTCACACTCACATCTATAATTTTTTCTGTGACTGCTCTCATCTCCAGAAGATTGTCAGCACTCTTCTCAAATTTATCAAGAAAAACTAGCAAACCACCAAGTTTTTCATGAAGAGACTTAATCTGATTTTTGTTTGAAAGAGTGAGTCGTGGTTGGGGTTGTAGGAACTGAAACTCTAAAGTTCTCATTAGAGATGTTACTGCAACAAAAGCCATAACTGTTTGGTTTGGATGTTTAATTTGATGAAATCTGATGGTATAAGAGCAACTCCAAGGGACACCAAATCAGCAAAAAAAAAACACCATCCCACCATTCCACCAAATTTTGCTCCTCCAATGTGTTGCACCATCTCACCAAAACACCAAAAAATTTGGTGTTCATGAACAGTGCCACACTGTTCATCATCTGCAAAAATAGGGAGGGAAGGCTTTTACCATTTTGCCCTTGTTTCTTTTTATAATTCCAAATGTATCCTTTATTTGTTTATATAGAATTTTATTATTTTGTAAAATATTTATATTTAAAGTTTGTATTATTAAATATAAATTATATCATTTTGAAGATCTAATTGAGACGATTGAAACAAGACTAATGTTGAATATATATTAATTAAAATTTTATTTAATGTTATAAAAAAAATAATGTTATAAAAAAAATAAAAATGTTAATAAAAATTATTATTTATATCACATGTTATATTTTATATTAAACTAATTAAGTTAGAACTAAATTATATTAAACTAATTAAATTCGAACTAATAATTGAGAAATCGAATTATTTTAGTGTAGAAATTTGGTGTTTTGGTGTAAATGGGTTGGAGATGAATAAAATTTGATGTGAGAATATTTCTTTTGATGTGACATTTGGTGTAAAGATTTGGGGTTTTGGTGTTGGGATGGTTGGAGTTGCTCTAAGGTCATCTCAACCTTCCCTCTAAAACACCAAAACACCAAAAAATATAGTGTGATGGAGCTCCAAACCCTCTCCAATCAACACACCATCCCACCAAATTTTTGGTGCAGGGTGAACAGTGCAGCGCCATATTTGGTGTTGCACTGTTCATCCGCACCAAATGTTCTTTTATTTTTTTTCCCATTATGCCCCTGGTTCCTTATTTTAGTTTTAGTATATTTTTACATTTTGTTAAATTGTTAGATATAAATTTCCTATTATTAAAAATAAATTATATCATTTGAAAGATCTCATTAAGACGATTAAAACAAGACTAATATTGAATATAAAATTATTAAAAATGAAACTACATAAATTATGAATTTAACAAAATTAAATCTAAAAAATTACTTTACATTATTTGCATAATATTGAATTATGATTATATTTTATATTAAAATATTTAAAGATAATATAAAGTCTTAATTTATCATAAAATAAATTATTTTAGTGAAGAAATAAAATTTGGTGTAGAATTTGGTGTAATAGGTTGAAAAAAATTTAGTGTAAGAATATGCTGAGAATATTTCTTTTGATGCATAATTTAGTGTAAATGGTTGGAGATGGTCTAATGCACATATCAATCGTTATACCCTGCACCACGGTGCACATAGCAATGTGCACCACGTACGTAAAACGACGTCGTTTCGGTGTTAGTGGACACGGACGCGAATGACTCAGGGAATTCATTATCTATAATACACATAATCATTATCTATAATACACAGAACGTTTGCCTAGAATACACAGAATGTTTGCCCAGAATACACAGAATATTGACACAAAATACACAGATGTTAGTGGATGTGGACGCGAAGGGAATTCATTATCTATAATACACATAATCATTATATAGAATACACAGAACATTTGCCTAGAATACACAGAATGTTTGCCCAGAATACACAGAATATTGACACAAAATACACCGAACTCATCCTCCTAACATTCGAATGCACAAACACATCACAACTTGTGTTAATAACATGAATACACAGAATATTTACACAAAATACACATAACTCATCCTCCTAAACATTCGAATGCACAAACACATCACAACATGTGTTACTAACATGAATACACATAACGGTTGCCTAGAATACACAGAACGGTTGCCTAGAATACACAGAATATTAACATAAATACAGAGACCAGCCGAAACGGGAAACGTGATTTCCAAAAAAACGGACAATTAATTTACAATGCTCAAAACGACGTCGTTTAGATACGTGGTGCACATTGCTATGTGCACCGTGGTGCACAGTATAATTTGCCTGCACATATAGCCGACGCAATCATTATACATTGCATGGCCCATCAATAAATTATAATTTAATTTATGAACTTATCTTATTAAAGCTACAAGTCCACCTACCATGCCAAAGTAAACCAGAGAAGTCAATGCAACTTGCAAGGAAAGCCCGTAACTTTAGTTTTGGGGATATTTTTCTCTGCACATTTAGTTTTTGTGGGTGTCATTGCTTGGAAAAATATGGAAAAGAAACGCGCAACTTGGCGTGCTTAATGTTATTTTCCTTTTTTTTTTTCTTGCTTTAAAAAAAAAAAAAAAACTCAACTAATGTTTCTCCCCAAAAGGTTTGCCTACTTTGCACAAGGAATTCCCTCACTGTCGCTAGTGAGACTCAATCTCTAGTATTTCTTTTTAAATTTCATAAATGTGATCAACTGAGCCACTACTCCACTAATCTTCCTTTCCAATATTCACCTGTGACAAAATGAGCTACTCATGCAAACAAATAAAAATGTAAAATATTTTTAATTTTTAAAATAAAAAACTGTGATAGTAAACATGTTTTCTATTTTTTGATTCTCCAATTCTCCAATTTTTCAGAAATTTTGGAAAAAAAAAAAATTCATTTAGTAAACAGAGACTAAGGTTGCATTGTCATTAGAGAAGTTACTGCAAGAAAAGCCATAATTGTTTAGTATGGAACTTTGGATGTTTAATTTGATGAAATGTGGTGGTATAATGCTGTAAGCCAACGCAATCATTACATATTGCGTGGCCCATCAATAAATTATAATTTAGTTTATGTAATATATTATTAAAGCTACAAGTCTATATTGCAATTCATGGGAAGACCCTATAAATAATTTCCTCCAACTAAATAATATAATTGCAATTCAATGAAATTTGGTAGGAATGGAATTTAGCAACCTCAATAATGAGATTTTTACTCCAAATTTTTTATAAGCCGAAACACCCAACTCATCATTCACTATATTCCTTAATCCCAAAAACCATTCTCCACATTATTTTTAATTTTTTTTCTCATTTTTTTTGTATGGTCCCACCATTTAACTCATCTATATTTTAATTATTTCTTTATTTATTATCATTATAAAAATTATAATTACAATTATTATTTTTATTATATTTAAATTAGACATACCAAAATTAAAATAAATTTATAATTATAAAATTGTTAAAAATTTAACAACAAAATTAAATTTAACAGTCTTTCAAAAAATTAAAAAGAAAAAGAAAAAAAAGAATTGCAACAACCCAAATTTAACAATTATTATTTTTTTTTTACAAGAGCAATGGCCAAAAGAAAAAAATAATAAAAATAAATAAAAGTATAGAACCATTTCAGAGCTCCCAGCGGGCGCTTGTGAAACACGCACCAGCTAGGGCAAGTAGTGCGCTCCAAACTCGAAATTTCCCCCTCTTTTTTTTCTTCTTCGCAAATACCATGTTTTTGCAGGAGAAAAGTTTAGCAAAATATCTTGCTCCCCATTTGACAAAAACCAAATACTTAATTTTTTCTTGTTCCAAAAACCAACAAAGAACCCCTATTGGGGTTAGTCTTACAATTACTCCATCCTATCAAACACCCCATTGAGGTTGTTTGGTGCGAATACTAGCTCTTTTTCTAATATCCATTAGAGCAACCTCATTAGCGAGGTTTTTGGGTGATTTTTGTCATAGCCATGTAAGAGAAAGAAGGTAGAGGGAAGAGGAAAAAAAAAAAAGAATAAAATGCCTGACAAGAAAATGTAAAAAAAAAAAAGCCCATTCACGCGCTAAGCTGGGCGCAGCAGCTACACCTAATATGCACCTGCGACTCTCACTTCATTTTTTTTTTCAAATTTGCAACTGAGTAATTCTACATGTACTCTCAATTTGTACTGCGGTTTTAAACCCCTATAATTTGACATCCTTTGATTGCTCAATTTAATAGGGGGTCATGATATTTATCTATTCATTTTTTTTTCTCCAATCAAATTTCAACACAAGTGAGAATAAAAATTGGGAGTAAGATCTTGGGAGTACATCAAGTATTTTTCTTTGCAACTAGTCCCCATTAAAAACTTTATTTGCAGTAAAAAAAAAACACTAAGAAACTAATCCCTATTTATTAAAAAATCATAGACAAGTTTTAAGTAAGCAAAAATTAAGAAAAAAACCTTAATTAATAAAATTGCTCTTAGCTAGCAATTGCCAAAATAAAAATGACCTAACATTTACTTTTACTTGTGTTTAGATTTAATTGGAAGAAGAAAAAAAATAGACAAATATCATGACTCCTATTAAATTAAGCAATCAAAATATAGTAATATACCATGATATATAAGAAGTAAAATTAAAAAGTAAAATTAAAGTAAAAGTTCAGAGTGAATGTAGAATTATTCTTCGCAAACTCCAATTTTAAATGTACCATCACATTTAAATAATTGAAGGGATGAGGTTGTTTTCTTTGAAACGTGATCATTTAAAATTATGTGATATGCCAGCTAATGGACATTAAAATGATGTGATATGTCGATGGATGGAACTTATTAATTTGTCGGTCCAACTGGAGAAATGAAAGAAAAATCAGATTTATTGAATTTTTTTTTTATATAGTTATTTTGGGCGCAATTGGTGCGCACACACCAACTCAATTTTATAAAAAAAGCGGTGGACCCACAAGTCTTAATCCCTTTTGTCCTTTCCAAATATTGTTTAGGAGTGTAAACGAGTCGAGCGGAAATCGAGCATGGAATGGTTCGAGCTCGCACTCGTTAAGAATGGTTGTGCTCGAGTTTGAGTTCAAGCTCGAAAAATGATGCTCGAGCTTGACTCACAATTTTTCAAGTAGTTCGAGCTCGGTTCAAGCAACTTGTTTGACTCGATTGTTTAAGCTTGAGTTCGAGTTCGATTTTGACCTATTTGACTTCATATTTCAATTAACATTTCAAGGAATTGTCAATTAGGAAAAGTAAACAGAATGGAATAATATGGTAAACCTTACTGTATTCAATGACCTTAACGTAACAAAGATACATAATAATAAGCTAGATTTCCATCAGAGAACTCATAGCAATGAGTAATAATGTTGTTAAGGGAACATCATCAGCTGCAGTGTATGATATAATCAGGCCTAAAGGGCAAAAGAGCTTTGCCTTTAAGTTTATTTGGAAGGGTTTTAACCCTCCTAAGTATGCTTTTATTACTTGGCTGTGTCTGCGTGGAAGATTAGAAACTAAGGATAACCTCGACTTCTTGGAGATTGATAAAAATTGCATTTTCTGTGGATCTGCAACGAAAAGTGCTAACCATTTATTTTTCTCTTGTGAATTCTCTAAGCAGATTTGGAAGAAACCAAATAACTTTTGATAGGGATGCTAGGAGGAAGATAACTTTTGACAAGAGGCGTGGTAGTGCATTGTGCTTTATTGGAAGATAGCTAATGGATGGTCACTCTGACTGGTGGGTGGAAGAAACCATGTGATATGATTATGATAGTTTTTGTCTTTTTGGGAGAGAGGAAACCTTTATCCCATTTGATAATTTAAATTATTGATAGTGGTGGCTGATAGGGCAAATCAAGGTGAAGTGGCTTAGCTACAAGACAAAAAATTTCCTGGCAAAAGGACTTGGTGGTGACCTTCCGCAATTGCTGGCAAATTGTTGATCAAAGCTAACGTTATTTGATTTTTTTTTTCCAGTGGAAGGCTTTGAACTTAATAGTGGTGGCAAATATGGTCTGTTGAAAAGCGTAAATGATATGTGGGCTTCGGCTTTGAAGTGTGACCATTTGTTGAATTCAATAGTTTGTAATTTGTGGATTTTGTACTTCTCTTATTTGGGCTAGAAATGCCTGGGCTTGTAGGACAGGGGTTTTTCTCAATCCTTATACCGTGATCCTGGTCCAAAACGGCATTGTTTCGTGTAGTTAGTTGGGCGGCGGACGGAACGGACGCCGTTCTGTCAGTCTAATTCCGTTACAATTTTTTTTGTTGTTTTATTTTTTAACTAAAGTATAAAAGTGAGGGAATCTTCTTCCACAATACTCGCTGCATTTTTCACAATCTAGAAGAGGGAAAAGCTCTGGCGATCAACAACAAAAACACTGACAAAAAAGGCAAGAACAAAAACACACACAAGTTCATCAACATCACGAAAACAAATATGACAAAGATGAATATTTAAACAACATTGTGAAAATATGAAAAACAACACATAATGGCTCTGTTTGGTAGAGCTTATTTAGGAGCTTATAGCTTATTTTAAGCTACTAATAAGCTATAATCTCTGTTTGGTAATGTTCTCAAAATAAGCTAGTAGCTTAAAATAAAAGCTTATTTTGAAACGCTACTTGGGGTAGCTTTTCAAAAATAAGCTAGTAGCTTTTTAACTTTTTTTCCATTTTTATCCTTATTATTTTAAATAAATGACATCCTTTACCTTTCTCAATTAAAATCCTTTTGACATTTTCTTTTCATTATGTTTTGTTATAATGGCCCTGTTTGGTAAATAATCAGCCTATCAGCCAATTTTGGCTTATTTAACCACTATTAGTTGTTTGGTTAATAAGCTTTTTGTAACTCCAAAATACTAAAATTCAAAAGGCTACTCAAAGCAGCCTTTTCAATTAGCTTTTTGAGAAAAGAAATTATACCAAACAGCCATCAACAAACAACCAATTTATCAAACAACTTTCTACAATCAGCCAATATTATCAACAAATCATATCTTCTAACCCAAACAGCCAACCCAATCAGCCAACAGCCATTTACCAAACAGAGCCAATTTCAGTTTGACATTTTTGTTTGAACATTAATTTTTGTATGAACTAATCTTATGAATTATAAATATTTTTTTTTCTTTATATATTTTCAAATATATGTTCTTACTTTATATTTTATTTAAATATATTAATTTCATTATTTTATATTTTAATATATAAACAAACCTATTTAAATTTAAAATTATTTAAATTTAAAATTATTTAAATTGTATGAAGATGTCCTTTTTAATCTTTTTACATTTAGCAGCTTATCAAAAAGCTAATTTTACCAAACACTTTTAAGCATAACAACTCTTCAGATTTCAGCTTCGAGCTTATAGCTTTTCAGTTTTCAGCTTTCAACTACCTTTTCAGCTAGGTTTGCCAAACATAGCCAATATATGTATACAAATAGTTAAACACTGAAACATAGCTTTATTAAAATGCCTACAATATTTCAGCTCCATTAATTCCTCTACGCTGGCATGCATATATATTAGTGATGGATTTAATTAATCGAGGGTCTGAATTAATAAATTCGATAAATAAGGGATATAATAAATGGATAATAATGTGATAGAAAAGACAAAGTATGTGTGTTACGGAGGCAATGTTTGTATTAAGATGCAATGTAATGACTATTACAAGAGTAGATTAGGACAAAGAATATAGTAATCTCCCCCTTAATGAGACAAAATATGAATTTTATATTACCCAGATCTCGTAACCGCCCCGTAAATAGGAGGGAGCGGTTACAACCGCCCCCCCTAAACAGGAGGGAACGGTTACAACTGCCCTTGAACACAACGTAACTTGAAAACGACTTCCCTAGTAAGCAAATAGGTAATCATATCACAAATCGCTTAACAAAAAAAAATATAAAATTAAGCTAAGAAAATTTTCAGCTATTCTAGAAATATCTTTAATGATGAGATCAAAGGGTCGGAGGAGTCTAAATGCTGTAGATGTAGGATCTGAAGAACTTGAAGTGCCTCAGAATTCTGTTCAGGCTTAATTCCTTCATACATTTTAGAGCTTCCTTCACTCCAATAGCTTCTGCCTCTCTGGGTTGATACTTGTCATTCCAGGGGATCAGCTTTTTGTCATCCAAGACCTAAATTGATGGTTATTATTTGAAATTAAGTATATATGTAATAGGAAAGGAGGAACTCAATATTATTTGCATAATAATATATACATAAGAGCTAATTAACTTACCATTAAAGTATGGGGATACATACTTAGCTTTCTTCTGATCTCCATCCACAAGTTTATTCACTAGAACCTTCTTCTATTCTTAGAGGATCAACATGGTGTTCGTCTAGTATTTTATCATAATAAAATGAATTATGAAAGGTAAAGAATGGTATGTAGATGAAAGAAATTAAAGAAAAAAATGAGTTAAGAGACATAATATATACCTGCTCGAGTATGGAAGTCAAGAACATCTAACATTTCATTCCCGTAGTCACGTTGCTCTTCTTTAATCATGTTAGCAGAATGAACAAGGGAAGCATAGCAATGCACAAGCTTAATTAATTTGAGTCTACGACAGACATCTCCAAACCAAGCTGGCATCTCTTCCAACTCGAAGCACTTTTTTAGTTGTAAGCGCCGGAGATTACGGAAAGGATAGTTCACGTTAGCCTTCCACTCCTTCAAATCTGTGAGAGAAATGATCAGAACTTTTAACTCAGGGAAGCCACCATCCTCAGTGAGTTCCCACTTTTGTCCCGTGCAGACATAGTTCTTGAGTTTAAGCACCTCCAGATTAGGTAGCATACTAATAATACTCATGTCGCTCCATGGTATGCGGGTACTCACTAATGTCAACTCCTTAAGGTTTTGTGGGAAAATATCACCCCGTGGCTGTGGAGGCAAGTGTAAAGGGTGGTCAAAGCCCTCAACTCTTAACTTCTCAAGATAATTTAAACAACACAGGTTATTTAAACCCTGTGGTGACACTTCGTCGTGTCCTCCTGCAACTATTCCCAACTCTTTAACATTCGGGATTCTCATAAACACTTCCTCTGTGCACTGTGAGATAGACAACCAATAAAGTGTCTGCAAGTTTTCTTGAACTTTTAGAAGATCCATAGAAACCTGCAGCTTGTGGTTGATTTCAAGATGCCTTAGTTGTTGCAAATTATCCAAAATTCCATTAGGCAGCAGCTTGTGGGCATCCTTATCATCTCCTTCTTCACTGATGATTAGTGTCTGTAGATTCCAATTCTTGTCCAAAGGTATATGCTTTAGAAGCATACTTGATGATGAGGCTAATGCTAGGTACCTTAGGAAAACAAGCTCTGTAATATCTGGAGGCATACCTGACTTGAACTCAATCTTGCTCAAGTCTAACACTCTTAACTTCCTAAAAGAGGTGGCTTGCAAATACCATTCCGTACCACAGTCATTAAAACATAAAATGGAACGCCATTGCTTGGAAGAAATGGAAATATGAAAATCTGGATTTACTACTTTAAGACTTAACCAACGTTGATAACCTAATCGAACAAAGTGACCAAAACTATGCCTGCTACCAGTAGTTTCAAGGTACACAAGGTTCTCGGTTTTAGCCTTGCTCGTGCACAACTCATGTAACAGCTGATGCATCCTACACGTCTTGATTTGGCCATCAAAACTTCTCTCATAAACCATAACTAAACTTCTATGAATAAGATCTTGCAAATAATCTCTACCTACTTCTTCTAGACTCTCTTCATCTCTCCTTGTCTTTACAAATCCCTCTGCAATCCATAACCTAATAAGCTTTTTAACTGGAATCACACTATCTCTATGAAAAACTCCTAAATACAAAAAGCAACCCTTCAAATAACTAGGCAACTCATTGTAACTCAAAGTGAACATTCTTGAAAATTGCTCATGAAGGTCTAAAGTCAATAGAGAATTTAATTTTTTTTCAAATTTTCCCCATTCATCTATTGACTTATTGGTTTTAGATAGAAGCCCTGCTATTACCACAACTATGAGTGGTAAACCTTGACATTTTCGAACAATGTTCATCCCGATTGTTTTAAATTCATCTTTCTGAAGTAATTCTTTATCCAAATACTTCTGATAAAATAATTCCCAACCTTCATGTTCATATAAGAAACCCATGTTATAAAATTGCTCACCTGCATACTGGGCTACCTCTCTAGTCCGAGTGGTCAACAATATTATGCTCCCATTATATTCATCCGGAAAACAACTCTGGATATCATCCCAGGCATCAGTAGTCCATATGTCGTCCACAATAATAAGGTACCTACAGCCCAATAAACTTTTGTAAAGTAGCTCACGTAGACGATCAACCTCCATTTCATTGTTGGAGGCACTGCTAAATGGCATGACACAACGAATAAGGTCAAGGATCGCTTGCCCTTTGTTATGCTCTGGAGACATGGTTGTCCAACCACGCAATTCGAAATGAGAGTTGACTCTAGGATCATTATAAATTGTTTTAGCAAAAATTGTCTTGCCAATGCCACCCATTCCCACAAATGAAATTACTTGGCGTTGTTCATCAATTGATGAGCCACGAAGGAGCTGATACCTTACCGAATCCAGCTCTAGTGAGTGTCCTACCATTGCATCATCCTCATGGACCACATTACTTTTGAAAAGGTCACTGGTGTACTCATGGACCGCATCCACGCGCGAGGTATTTTGTGAGGAGGAGCCTTCAACCGTGAGATTACTGTTGAAAAGGTCATCAGTAATCTGCAGCAGCTTTTCAACCTCATCCACTACGCGCTGCAAGGTTTCTTCAAGTTTTGTTGAACTAAAAGAAGCACTCAACAGTTCCTCTTCAATGCCATCCTCAGCCTTCACACTCACATCTATAATTTCTTCTATCACTGCTCTCATCTCAGGAAGATTGTCGGCATTCTTCTCAAAATCATCAAGAAAATATAGCAAACCACCAAGTTTTTCATAAAGAGACTCAATCTGCTCTTTGTTTGAAAAAGTGAGTCGTGGTTGGGGGTGTAGGAACTGAAACTCTAAACTTCTCATTAGAGAGGTTACTGCAAGAAAAGCCATAATTTAGTTTGGATGTTTAATTTGATGAAATGTGGTGGTAAAATGCACTTGTTATTGCTCATCTTGCTATGTATGTATAGCCGACGCAATCATTACATATTGCGTGACCCATCAATAAATTATAATTTAATTTATGTAATATATTATTGAAGCTACAAATATACAACCACTCCACTGCGCTTCTGCTACAAAAGTCACCGTGAGCCTCCGTGATATGAAAAATATCATGGTCTGTTTGGTAAATGACTGTTGGCTGATTGGGTTGGTTGTTTGAGTTAAAAGGTATGATTTGTTAATAACATTAGCTTATTGTAAAAAGTTGTTTGATAGATTGGCTGTTAGCTGATAGCTGTTTGGTATAATTTTTCTTCTCAAAAAGTTAATTGAAAAGGCTACTTTGAGTACCCTTTTGAATTTTAGTATTTTAAAGTTACGAAAAACTTATTAACCAAACAACTAATAGTGATCAAATAAGTCAAAATTGGCTGATAGGCTAATTATTTACCAAACAGGGCCTATATCTACTCCATTTTTTAATCTGAACTACTTTTACTCCACACACAAATCTTAATGCAACCTACAAGATTTAGGGAGTTTTTCGGATACACATAATTACATAAAATGATACTCTCTTTGTCTCATTTTATCTGTCATACTTACTATTAATTGGTTAAATCAATTTTTTCTTTTTTATTTATTTTCTTTATTATATTTTACTTTTTTTTTAATTTGATTTTTTTTGTGTTTAATAGTATTTTGTTTTATAGTTTTAAATATATAAATTTTGTATACTAATACTAAACTTAATATTATGAAAAATTAAATTAAAAATAACTTCAGTCAAGTCTCTTTAACCGAATCAAATACATAAAATGGGCCAGAGTGAGTACTTGTTTTCGGATCAGGCCCTGCCCTGGGTAAGGGTCCCGCCCTTGCCTAGGGCCCATGCTTCATAGGGGCCCACCACCCCTTTCATCGCCTTATATATACTGTATAGTTTAAGTATATGTATTTAATATACATTAAGTTTAATGAAATTTGGCTTAGTATAGTTGGTGGGACTAATGGTTAATATACTTGAAGTCATTTTGTCGAAACCCCACATGCACTTGTTTATCAACTTTTTCTTCCCTATCTTTGGAAGATGAATTGCCAAATGTAGTTCTCCAATAAAATTTTTCCTCCATATCTTTAGAATATGAATTGAAGGATTTATGGATGTTATATTGTATTAAAATTGTAAGTTATGAATTTTATTTCTATTTTTAATTTTTAATTGTATTTTTCCTTCCTATCTTTAGAAGATAAATTGCCAAATGTAGTTCACCAATAAACTTTTCCTCCATACCTTTAGAATATGAATTGAAAGATTTATGGATGTTATATTGTATTAAAATTGTAAGTTATGAATTTTATTTCTATTTTTAATTTTTAATTGTATTTTTCCTCCTTATCTATCAATTTAGGGATTTTGGGATGTTATATAGTATTAAAATTGTAAGTTATGAAATTTATTTCTATTTTTAATTGTATTTTTTGAGTTATAATTTTGTGATTTTTTTACCTTCTTATAATTATAGTGATATTTATAATATAGATTGATTTGTGATTCATATCAAATTTTGAATCTAATTCAATTCAAGTAATTTACTATTTATATTTAGAACGTGTTATTTTGTGAATTTTATAATGAGTTATGTATATGTAATATATTTTGTGAATTCAAATTAATCTATAAAAAAAAAAACTTGAAATTGATCTATAATAACAAAGGGGAGGCACGTGTGGGCCGCAAATTATACTGTAGATCGCGGCATCAAAACGAAGTCGTTTTGATTAATAAAAACAGACAGATGAAACGGTATTCGTTCGGTCGTTCCGACTTCCGCGCAACTGCAGTTCCCTTTCAACACAACTGCAGTATTAGTTCAACACAATTGCAGTTCAAGACATATGAAACGGTCTCCGCTTCGCGCAACTGCAATTTTCTTTCAACACAAGTGCAGTATTAGTTCAACACAACTGCAGTATCAGCCATGACCATAGTCCACAATGCATTCTCGACCATCATCCACGGCATAACAACTGCATGTGGACAGCCTTGAAATTATAAAACTTTTATCGAGAGAATCTTCTTACAGATATTTCTTCACTTAAAAAATGGGAGGCACATGTAACACCATGAAATTATAAACTTTTATAGAAATGGACCTGCGACTCTCTATTAATTTTGTTCAGGTTTGCAGCTGGACCCACTAAAAACCTTATTTGCTGTAAAATAAAATAAAATAAACATTCATTGAAAAATCATAGACAATATTTTAAGTCTACAAAAATTAAGAAAAAAAAATCTTTAATAGGATTGCTCTAAGCTGACAATTGGTTGTACTTCCAGATTGTACTCTCAATTTTTATTCTCCTTTACAAAATTTTGATGTTTACATTTTGAATGAGACTCACAAGATGAAAATAACTAATTATTCATTGTTAAATTAGAGAGTAAAAGTGATGGATTAATATAGAGAATCCATATAGGGCTTGTTTGGTTATCAGCGGTTAGAAGTTAGCGGTAGCGGATTGTGTTAGCGGTTATCAAATAGCGGATTGTATTAG
>CM008333.1:76883-87212 GCA_002525835.2 Ipomoea batatas | reverse complement strand
GTCGACGATGCACCGATTTATGCTTTGGACTTTCGGTCAATTTCGAATGGATTTGTAAGTGGTAATTTGTTTGCACCTACGAGATGTGTTAATTTGTAGCACACATTTATTCTTTAAAAGAATAAAGTAGAAAATCAAATTAATTGTGGAATTAATGCGGTTAAAAGCGATCGATGTGATGAATATGAAACACTTATTGGTGATTTCTACACAAGTGTTGGTACCATACTCGAGCGTATGGCACAGTGTTCACTTCAATTGAACGATGTTGCTGAACATAAATATCAAGACGTTTATAACTTCGGCCCTACCTCAAGTATGTGGGGTGATGCAATATTTTGTACAAGCAAATACATTTTAATTAAGATTTCCCGCAACAAACTCGCTAAGGCTCCTTACAAGTTGTTGATAGGTAGGAGTTATCCTTCTAATACCTTAAATGTGTGGGCGGCTTGCCAAATGTGTTTATTGGTTCTTTGTACATGAGTCTTACTTTCAGGGCAAACATAAAAACATGATAAATTGAATCAGGAAATTCATCATTCTTTAAAGATGTATTTCTGTGAAGGTTCAATAAAGAACCTAGCACGTTGAAATGAACACTTGGCGTAGCTGAGGTTGGAGGGTCTGAAAGAGAACCGTAGTTTGAAGCTAGACGTAGTAAGAGAACTAGAACTGAAAAATCTTTTGGTCCAGATTTTCTAATATACATGTTAGAGTGTGATACGCATAATCTAACTTGTTAACTAGAAAATGAATTGGATTTTCTGACATGTTTGTTAGAAAACGAGCCTCGAATGTATGCAGAAGCTGTAACTTCTATGGATGCACCAATGTGAAAGAGGCTACAAAGTGAAGTAGATTCTATCTTAGAGAATTATATTTGAAACTGGTTACTCTTTCTCCGGGTTGCAAAACCTTTGGATCTTAATGGATCATTAGTTGGAAGATAAAACCTGTTGGTTCATTGAAGTACAAGGCCGGGCTTGTAATTGAAGATTACATGCAACGTGAGTGCTTCAATGTGTATTCTCTCATGATGAGAATAAAATCTATTAGAATGATACTTGCCATAGCCGCTTAGCGTGATTTGGAAGTTCATCAAATGGATGTGAGAACCACTTTCTTAATAGACATGGAACAACCTGAGGTTTTTGTGGTTTTGTGCTATGTAGATTGGTGAAATCTTCGTGTGGTTTAAAACAATAGCCTGAGCATTGGCACATGATGTTTGATCATAAAATGATAACCAACGAGTTTTGTATAAACAAAGTGTCAAGTGTGTCTACGTTTGTATACGATAGACGGTGATATCACTATATGTTTATACAAGATAAACTCTTCATTGGTAGTAACGATGAGATGATCAAGTCTACCATGAACATGTTACATTTTTTAGATTTGACATGATGATATGGGTTTTGGCAAATTTAATCTCCGAGATTAAAATCGTGAAAGGACCGGATGGTCTCGTGTGAAGTCAATCTCATTGTGTTGATTAAATCCCTGTAATTTAACAAGGATGATAATCAAGTGGCTTGGATGGCGTTAGATACTAATGTACAACTATCTAAAAATCATGGAGATTGTATTTCTATAGTAGAATACATTCAGGTTATTGGTAGTTTAATTGTATCTAATGAGTTATACTAGGCCGGATATTGCCTTGCGGTTAACAAATTCAGTAGTCATACAAGTAACCCTAGTGATACACACTAGATGGCAATAGTGAGAGTTATGAGATACCTACGGTACAGTCAATACTTTGGACTGCACTACGTCTGATATCCAACTGTACTTAAAGTGTATGGCACGTTAACCGGATATAAAATGGACGTTATGTCCATGAATGGCTACATGTTTATGTGAGCTAGTGTAGTCGGTTGAGTGGAAATTCTCGAAACAATTTGTGAGAGCAAGATCCTAGATAGAATCTGAGTTGATAGCCTTAAGAGGCTGAATGGCTATGTCATTTTCTTGAGAATATTCCTAGTTGAGGAAAACTCATACCTCCAATATATGTGCATTGCGATAGTCAAGCTAAACTTGGTAGAGTATAGAGTTACATGGTAAGTCTAGACTTAAAAGTAGTAGATAGAATACCATTAAACAATTTCTCATGACTGGTGTTGTCTCTTTTAACTATGTGAGGTCAAATGATAACGTAGCAGCTGCTAACCTGAGGGTAATAAATGGTTGTTGAGAAATTGTAACGAGGAATGGGTTTGAAGCCCTTGGAATAAGTTCTATAGTGGATACCCAACCCAGTTGGACCTAGGTTCAATGGGACAACTAAATTATGGAACGAAGCGTGTCATTGAGAGGGTCTTAGACTCCCTACCACTTCTTATTAGAACAGTGACTCCCGTACGAGGTTAGCCATTTGTTGCTTTAATGATTTGAATGTTGATTAACATGTGTGAGTATGAGGGATACTCGAAAAAGAATCACCTATGTGAGAGAGAAGTGATGGTCACTTCAAAGGAGAATTGATGGCCTAGGATCAATTTTGAAGAAACTAAAGACTCTATTAAATGCTAAAGAATAACAGTGCACCACAAGTTACACTCTATTAAATGCTAAAGAATAACAGTGCACCACAAGTTAGATGATTTCGTTCTAACAAATTCCTTAATATTGTTACAACATTTTCATAAATATGTTTCACAATCAAATGTCCAACAATTTGAACTTATGAATTTTTATGAACAAATTCAAGATTAATACTTGTGAAATCTTTTGGACTTATTGTTTGACATACAATCCAATTTGACTTGGGATGTATGAAGACAATAATTAAATTCATAATCTTTAGTCGAGCACCTTAATGATCTTTTTCTAAACGATCACTCCACTGTTCTTTAGCAAAATTAATGATATACACACTTATAATTGATTTGACCAACTAATAAATGAGGATACAATTCCCCACCATTAGTTGGCATACTAAATAATCAATATTTGGTTCCAATAAAAATCCAAATAAATAATGAAGATATAATTCACACCATAGTTGGGCATACTAAAAATAAATAAAATACACCTTCCAAAACCAAGTTAGAATTTGGCTCAAAAGATATATTTTATTCTTGAAATCTAAAATAAGTATATCATATCACGTAACTTATTATAATTAGTCCAAAGAACCAAGTAAGCTTTCGTGGATTAATTAATAAAAGTGGCTAAATTTTGGGAAGTAACTGAATACATCACTACAAGAAAAATCGCGAATTGCGACGGAAACAATTCCGTCGCAATATAGCAACGAATATTGCGACGGAATAACTTCCGTTGCAAAATAACGACGAAATTCGCGATGGAAATTAATTCCCGCGAAATCTTGGCGGCAAAAAATTCGCGATGAAATTTGCGACTGATTTGAGTTCCATCGCGAAATGGCGACGGAAATGGCGACGGAATTTATTCCGTTGCTAGAGAAAGCAATTTATTTGAAACTGAATACATATTGCGACGGAATTAACGATAGAATTTATTCCGTCGCAATTTTGTTTTTATTTTTTTACTTTGTTACGGCGTCGTTTTTTTAAACCATGTTATAAAAATAAAAAATTGAAATGCATAGCCCTAAGTCACGTTTTAGCACTTCAGAGTTCAGACGTCGCTCACTATCGCCAAACACATCCGAAAACCTAGCTAGCCGAACACAGACCACCGCCTTCGCCCACCATCTCCGCCTTCGCCGTCGACCAGATTGCTTACCGTCGTCGACCCAGCCGCCCCCCAGTTCGCCCACTACCTTCGCCCACCGTCTCCTTAGCCGCCGTCTCCTCCGCTTTCTCCGTTCATGCTTCGCAGTCGTCGTCCCAGCCTCCGTCGCATCCCAGCTGCCGTCGCATCGCCTGGGTCTCAGCCGTCGCTCGTCGCTTGTCATCGTAGCCCTCAATTGTCGTCTCTAATATAGGTTAGTTATATTTCTCAAAATCCTCAACCCTAATCCCTAAATTCTTAATTCTATTTATCCCTAAATCCTAATTTCATTATGCCCTAAAATCCTAATAAGAATATGAATTATTATAAGGTGTAATGTAATATACTCATTATTGCAGCGTTTGAGCTCAGAATACTTGTGGAGTTCCTCCAAGTTAGGTATGTGTGTGAGTACATTGTATATATCTATGTATATGTATGCATATTTGATGATTACATTTGAGAATACATTTGATCACTAAAATTTTTTACAATTATATTCATTTAATAATGCATGATCTGATCTATAGATTTTCTTAACAATTCCAATCCTGTTTCTAGCTAGTAAAATGTTGTTTTAATTAAGTTGAAATATGAAATAGAATCCAGTGGTGAATATAATCTTGTGCTATCCTAGCGGCTATGGACAACAAGAAATTTGTGAGGAGATACTTTATTTATTTACTTTATTAATCTTTGCTTTTCTTTATTTATTTACTTTATTCATGTTCTCCATGTTTCCAATTCTTTGCTATAGAGGATTTCAATTGGATATCTTTTCTCATGAATTTTGGAGATTTGGCTTGTTAACAACATCTCTGTTGATTCACCAATGAAATTTGTGAGGAGATACTGGCTTCAGGCTTATGCATTCTCTTTGGGAATTTAAAGTAGATACTGCCAGCAACAGTCAGTAGTACCAAGGTTGGTCAACTTTTTTCTTTGGGGCTGCTTTTGCTTTGCTGGAATCTTAAACTCCTGCAGTTTTATCATAACATTTTTGCTAATCCAGTTTATTTTAGTAGGAATGCAGTATCAATTCCCCTGATTATGCAGTTAAGCACTCTCTATCCCTCTCCCTCTTCCTTTATTTTTATTTTAAATTGTTTAAAGTTTAGTTTAGCCTTAGCCCTTATGCAATTGCAATTTTAGAGCTTAGTTTTGTCGTACTTTTACTGGCATAAGCTGTGAGCAAAAATTAATTTTGACCGTACTTCAACTTTGAGTGCTCCTTTTTCCTTTTTTCCCTTCTTAATCCAAATGTTTTCCTCTTCTTCATTTTAATTGAAAATTTTCAGTTCTTTAATGGCTGCCATAACATGCCTTGTTGGATTACATTATGGGCACATTCTTATTAAGGTCAAGGTAAGACGCACTTTGTTGCTATTTGGCTGATTTGAAAACTTAAATTAATCCTATCATTATTTTCCTCATCTTTTTTATCGCATGTATCTGTTCTTTTGATGTAGGGTCACAAGCAAAGGATAATATTTTGGTCCATATTCTCCTTCCCACTACTGATTGTTGGACTTGTGCTGGTGGTTGTAGGTAATGTTGCTTGTATTTCACATGCATTCATATCTATGAATTAAAATTTTGTAATAAAACAATGCCTGAAGTTTTGTTCTTTCAGGAGTTCCTCTTTCTAAACCACTCTATGCGTTGAGCTATATGTTCACCACTCTATACGTTAGTTTTTTTAATTTGTGTATTTTTTTTTTCAATTGACTTTGCAGGTTAAAAAATGACCATGGACTGTCCAACCTCATACCAAGACTTTGTATTTTGTATTCTACATTCCAAGACTTTCAGGTACACATGGATAGTGATTTTAACAAATTTTTAATATAATTCTTTATTTAAAGAGCTTAAAGTGCTTAAGAACATAGGCCTCCTACATTTTCCTATGCTCATGATTTTACTCCCCTCTTCACTTGAATCCTATTTTTCTATATTCAATTTTCAGCCAAGGGGTCCTTTGCTCTATGGGATTTGAGGTGCAATAACACAAGTGGCCAAAGACTTCCTTTCAATTATTTTTAATTTGGAATTGTAAATTTGTACTTTCATGGATTATTTTTTAGTTTAGTGAAGTACTGTAATTGGAATTGTAATTTCGTAGTGTTTGTATTGAGAGTTAATATTTTGTAAAAAGGAATTATTTTTTTTTTTTTAATTTTTTAAGGAGTATCCGCGTCTGTTGTACAAAGAACAATCGCGGATACCCTATTTTTTTTTAATATTTCGCCACCAAATTGCGACGAAATATTTCTGTCGCAATTCCGTCGCAAAATTTTGGCGACGGAATTTTTCCATCGCAAATGAAAATACGACAAGCCGATACGCGACGGAACGAATTCCGTCGCAAAACCCGTTTCGCGACGGAAAAATTCCGTCGCGAATCGCGAATTTTCTTGTAGTGCATGTTTTGCCAATGCAAACCATGAAACTTAGAATTTATAATTGAACTAAATTTACAAACTCTAAAAAATTGTGATAAAATTATTATCTCATGGGTTAATAATTTGGGTCGGGTCAAAGTTGATTTGAGTTCTTTGTAGTTAGACAAAGATATTGATATATTATAAGCTCGAAACGGATAATGGGTGAATGAGAAATTAGCTCTTAAAGTAGACCATTTGAGTTGAAAAATGGAGGGAAAAAGCTTTAAATTAAGCTTTTGCCCCACATTGGTTTGGAAAGTGAGTTTGCACCACTATTTATTCATGAGCCTTTCTAAGGCTTATTGAATTGTATAGTATAGAGGCTCTCTCTCGCACGCAGGGGGTGTAAATCAAATCCCAAACTAAGCCTGACAAGGCTTGACTCGTCTACACCGGCGTGAAACAGAATGGTTAATGATGAGTCCACAAAATTGTTTTTGAGACTTACAATAACAGTGCACCACAAGTTAGATGATTTTGTTCTAATAAATTCCCCAAATTCAAGATTAATACTTGTGGAATCTTTTGGACTTATTGTTTGACATACAAACCATTGGGGGTGTTTGGACATAGTTGGCATACTAAATAATCAATATTTGGTTCCAATAAAAGTCCAAATAAATAATGAAGATATAATTCCCAACATAGTTGGACATACTTAAAAAAAAATACAAAATACACATTCCAAAATCAAGTTAGAATTTGGCTCAAAAGATATATTTTATTCTTGGAATCCAAAATAAGTATATCATATCACGTAACTTACTATAATTAGTCCAAAGAACCAATTCAAGTAAGCTTTCGTGGATTAATTAATAAAAGTGGCTAAATTTTGGGAGTAACTGAATTCATGTTTTGCCAATACAAACCATGAAACTTAGAATTTATAATTGAACTAAATTTACAAATTCTAAAAAATTGTGATTAAATTATTATCTCATGGGTTAAGGGATTTATTGACATAAAACTTGCTTGTGCGCTAAAGTCTTAATTCTATTAAATCCAATTAAGAAAACCTTATGATAATATTTTATCTCAATTACAAAATAGTCCGAAGAACCTAGTGACATAAAACTTGTCTGTGGGCTAAAATCTTACTCAATCAGATCCAATTGAAATTTTTTTATTTATGATGAAACAATTTATCAAATGAGTTGAAGAACCAAGTGACATAAAACTTGTCTGTGGGCTAAAGTTTTAATTCAATAAGATTCATTACAACCATTATGAAAAAAAAAAACTTAAAGAAATCAAATTGATTTTCCTTAACCCCCGTGGGCAATTCAAGAAATATGATTCAAAGTTTACATCATAAAATTAAACTTAATGATAGAATTGAAAATTATTTACAAATAACTATAAAGTAAATAAATTGATTTATTTCTATCATCACTGATAAAACTACTAAAATACATTCCGATATATAATTTTATGTTGGCTAAATTATGATCGTAGTCCAGTATTTCATCCTAATTAATTATACAAATATAACGAAATTGCCTGTGGACTAAATTCCATCATATTACATACAATTAACCACAACTTATATGTCTAAAACTTTATGTGATCAAGATAAACCACTTAATATATAATTTTAACTGATTAAGGATGTTGTGGCTACTCCCCAACCAAATTAAAAATATAAGATCACTAGACATTTATCAAATCCTTGTGTAAGCTTTCAACATTAATTCTTAGATAATAGAATCAGGTAGTGACCATTCAGAGTCTTAATTCATCTGTTATGGAATTAATTTATAATAAATTTCAGAATTAATTATTAGATTTAGATAATGGTTTGCAGTTACGGTGGTTATTTGACTGATTTTGTTATTAGATTAATGTCACTTAGAAGCCAAGAAAAATCAGAATTTTTCACTCCAAAAACATTGTCACTCTCTCCCAAAACTCTGCCCATTCATTTCCGAAAAGCTTGTGTTTAAGCCAGCTGTTCTAGTTTGCTGAAGAGCTATAGTTTAAGTGCTCAAGACTATAGTACCGTTGATCCATTTTATCCTGGGAGACCGATAGTACAACGCTCCTAGCACCCTCAGGAGGTACGGAATCGGTTTTAATTTAAGGAAAGAGTGTTTCACTCGCCTTGGATCCTTCGATTCTCCTTCTCTTTTTCTTGGTACGTGGGATTAATTCTTAAAATTTAAATCCCTTATGTATATTTTTTTTATATATGTATTCTGTTTTGGTTTCAAACCAAATTGTGGTGGGATTAATTTTTCTATAAAATTAAATCCTTATACTAGTTTCGTACTAGTGTTGAGATCATTTTTCCGTAAATATATATATCCCATCATTTGTGTTAATATATATTTTAATTATATATATACAGCTTTTTGAACTATATATATATATATTTGAGTCAGATTATGATTACTTATCCTAGTATCTGATCCCTATCCTAGTCTTTCTATGATTTTTCTAGTATATATATCACTACTATATGCATGTACTCTTGTAATCTTTCAACACAATTTACAGTTCTCATCTATAACAGTAATAAATAAAATTTTAAAATAAATGTACTAAACTAGTAATAAATAGTTAATCATCACAAAGTCTAATTAAAATAGTAACAAGATATCCAATATCAAAAATCTAAGGGGGGTGTATTCAATCATAAATTTTATAAACTTTTAAAGACTTTTATCAACTTTAAAAGTTTGGCAGTATTCAATTTAGACTTTTAACGACTCTTTAAAAGTCTACCGGTATTGGATCTAAACTTTTCAAAACTCTTTTCAAGTATGCTGGTATTCGATTCAGACTTTTATCGAGTATTTAAAAGACCACTGGTATTCAAAAAGTTATTAACTTTCATAGACTCTGTAAGAATAGGATTTCGGTAGACTTTTTCTTCATTAATGTAAATAGATGAAATCCAACCCTTCAACCCCAAACTTTTCAAAATTCTGTACAAACCTTTTTTTCCTCTGATCTATTTAAACTAGACAAATTTTTATCAATTGTACAATACGTCCCAAACTTTGCTACGAAAAATTATTTGTTAATATTGACAACAATTTTTTTTTGCTGCGAGGGATTGCTACGAACAGCAAAAAATAAAAAATAAAAATATGATGTTCGCAGCGCTGCGAACAGCAGCAGCTTGCTACTGTGCTGTTCGCAACATAAATTTGCTGCCGCAACCAGCAGCAAGTTGCTGCTGGTTGCAAAATTAGTAAAAAATTATATATGTATTTAATTAATATAATTTTAAATAATTTTATGTTCATTAATTATTAATATATGTATTTATATAAGAAAATAAAAATATATTCATTGCATTCAAAAATATAGTAATTAAAATTTTATTTTATTTAAAAATATTTTTGTAGGTACTGTTGGTTGTATTTTTTTTTTTTTTTTTACAATATGTTAATTTATTTATAATCTATATATTAATAGAAGTTATGGAATGTTTGTAAGGGTGTATTCAATTTAGAGTTTTAATAACTTTTGTAGAATTTTTAATATGAAAAAGTTTTTAAAAGTTTATAAATGTTTGTTGTACGGATATGTGATGGATCTCAACGCTGCACTATGCTTACTTCCCAGGGGGTCACCCATTCTTTGGCTAACTGGTTGCCATATCCTTCCTAAAACCAATTGGTGATAGGTAGGTGGACTAATACCATTTAACCACATCCCTCCATGGTAAGCCACAGCGCCACGTCTCGAATCGAGCAGGGGCTGAACTCGGCCAACCTTGCCGACGCCCAGCACCTGCATCAACCTTTGATCACCAAGCCCAGCTATGCAGCATGCCTGACCTGACTCGGTCTTTAGCCTACGCACCCAACAATCCCCTCTTGAGACTTGGACTTGGCACGACCTACGCCCACATCCCACCTGGGATTGGACTCGGCTTTCGCCTCGCCATCGATTCGAACCCGTGACCTCGGCTCTGATACCAATTGATGGATCTCAGCGTTGCACTATGCTTACTTCCTAGGGGGTCACCCATCCTGTGACTGCCGGAAGTCAAGCACGCTTAACCACAGAGTTCTTTGGCTAACTGGTTGCCATATCCTTCCTAAAACCAATTGGTGATAGGTAGGTGGACTAATACCATTTAACCACATCCCTCCATGGTAAGCCACAGTGCCACGTCTCGAATCGAGTAGGGGCTGAACTCGGCCAACCTTGCCGACGCCCAACA
>CM008333.1:35272-50466 GCA_002525835.2 Ipomoea batatas | reverse complement strand
TTTTGGGCCCCAATAAAATAGAAGACGATTTCCCCATAATTGCATGATTTGAATAAGTGTGTTTGTTACCTTGGAGATCTACACTTATAAAGCATTTGCTTCCTCAGTATATTCCTTACATTTGCCCGACTTAAACTTAATAGTCTTGATAAATAGTGAAGGGAATTTCACCCACTCCATTCCGACACACCTGATCACAAATTTTTGATTACTCCATCTTCTTTCCACTGTTTTTGGCATTTAGATGATTAGGATTTTTATAGTATTCTTGCTTGAGGACAAGCAAGATCTAAAGTGTGGAAACTTTGATAAGTGCCAAAAACAGTCAATTTCGGGTCATGTTTAGATAATGTTTTAATGTTCCTACACCCAATTATGATCACTTTCATGGATAAAATCTCTAATTAACTTCTATTTGATAACTCCAGCTCAAGAAAAATACTTCGAATCATTTCCGAAGGATACAACAAAGTTTTAGGCCAAAAGAAGCAACAATCAAAGAAATCATCATGCAGGAGGCTGCCACGCGCCCTCACACGCATGTGAGCAAGCGTGGATTTTGTCCAGAGAACTCCCACGCATGGCCACACGCGTGTGACAGGCGTGGGAGCAGGCCAGTAGGGCAACAGCGGAAATTCGATTTTTGAGCAGCTATTTAAACCCTTCTCTCTCATTTTGAGAGGAGGACTCTCCCAACTTTCAGATCTGAATTTTCTTATTATTCCTTCCCCTTTGGGGAGGAAGAACACACTAAATCTCCATTAGATTAATTTAGATCTTAGGATGGAAGATGGATTGAAGATGTAGACTCAACACTCCTTGGGTAACATACTCTTTTCATTGAATTGTTAGATTAGATTTGTTGATTGAGAGTAACCTTTGTTTTCCTTGCTTCTATTTACGTTTGTTATGGTAGAGTAGAATAGTTGGGTGAGTGTCCCCTTGTTATCTTTGGATTGATGCTTATAATTTGATATTATGATCTTGGTATTGTGGGAGTATGATTGATGAATGTATGGATGATGTTGTTTAATCTTTGCTTCTATTTCCGGCCGGGATAGGTAGTAAACCCGTAGGAAGTGAGCGCGTGCGCGATAGCGGCCACTCATGAGCCTAGATCATCTATATCTCCGCTCTTAATCCGAAAGGATGAGATCCAAGAGGAGTGGTAGGCAAGGTGTTCGATAAAATGCCTCAACCGAATGAGGATTGATAGTTTGAGTGTGACGCCACTCGGTACCAATACCGTGACTCCTTAGATCAATCCCGAAACCCAATTCCAAGCTACCTACGATAATCAATCCTTTAGCTTAACTTTGGCATGCACTCCTTCCTTTTACCTTTTGTACTTTCTATCCCTTTTTACCTTTACCCAACCAACCATGAACAAAACTCTCATCTATTCTTGTAACTCTTACCTTTCAACCTCATAAATGCCAATATAGATTCGGTTCCCATTCGCCATCCTTGAGAGACACGACACTCGGGGAATCTTCCTCGTTTTACCACTTCACCTTCACTCCCACTATACACACAACATCATCAAGGATGATTCAAGGTTGAGTTTGTGTTTAATTCAGTCTCTTGTCAATAGTTGGGTTAACCTCTAACATAAATGTTCCCCCTGTGTGTTATGCATTGCTAGTGATATTTGTTCTGTTATAGCTTGTCTCAGTGCTCTCATAGTGAAGTCTAGAATTTGCATGCTTTGAAGTGATTTAGGCCATTGTTGTTAGCCCAAGCCTTTAAACCTACCATGTGTTACATATTTTCCCTAGTTGTCCCCTTTGAGCCTTGTTTTTGTTTAATAAGTGCAAAAGCACTTAACCCCGTTCTCTGTATTATTTTTCTTGTTTAACCATATTATTTGACCCTTAGCCCTAAGCCATATATTTTCCATTCACCCTTAGAGAGAATGTAGCATTTGTTCTTTAACTTAGAGGAGATTTACCTTTTTTAGCTCAATTTTGATAGAGTTATTTCTGTTATCTTTGTTCTAGTGTGGGGGTGTTGTGAAGGAATTTATTGGTTGGTTGAATGAAATAAAAGGAAATGTTTGTGGGTTGAAAAGAAAGAAAAGAAAAAAAAAAGTGAGAAGTTGTTGTTAAAGAAAAAGTTTGTGAAAAGAAGAAAAAAAAAAAAGGATGAATAAAAGTCCAAGCCCAGTTGCTAGAAAAATTGTCTTCACCCCCACTAGTTTAGAATACTCTTTGTTTCCAAGTATATTTTGCTCTCTTGATTCATATTTTCCATGTCTCCTCTAGGTTTAGTTGTGAATAAGTGTGAAATTCTCTCTCTTTTGTGCATTTTTCCATACCCCTTCTTTATTTAGCCACTCACCCTTAGCCCCATTACAAGCCGAATAAAGACCTATTTGATCTTAGCATGCAGTTTTAGAGTGATCTGTGTGAGTATGAAGGGCATGTCTATGGGAGTTCATCTTAAACCAAGTCTTGCATAATCTCAACTGAGTACATGTGCATACAGGGTTTTAATCTACCTTAATTCGGGTGCCCGGTTATTAGCCTGAGAGGGGAACTCACTTGTGATTCTGAGATGATTCTTGAAGCAGGTTAGATTGTACAAGTTGGTTGGTGGAATGTTTGGTTGAGCAGGAAGGAAGTGTGATCAGTGACTATGCCTGGAGGGTGGTCTATCCTTGGTTTGCTTGATGAGAAGCAAAAGTTCTAGTGTGGGGGAATTGATACACATGATTTTATACCTTTATTTGCCCCACGAATCAAGAGTTTTTGTTGTTTAATTTCTTTACCTTGATACATTTAAGACTCGTTTGTGTGTTATATTTGATCATGTCTAGTTTATTCACAAATGAGGAGCAAAGGAAGGATTTTCAGTCATCTTGGACTAGTTTTCGAGACATAAAGAATCCACCCCGCGCCGGAAAGGAGCAACAGAGCACAAAAGGAGTCAGAAGAAGACTATGGGGCCGCATCACGGCCAGCCTCGCGGCCGTGATGACGGCCGTGATCTCCACCATGGACAGGCAGCCGGCCACACCGCATCACGGCCACGATCCCAGCCGTGATGGCGGCCGTGACCCGGCTGTTGTCCAGTATTTATGTTGCGTTTCTGATATTTCTGGGGATTCCGAACTCTAGTTTAGCTTAGTGCAGTTTTTACCATCTTTAGAGTTTTCCATAGCATAGAATACGGTAGATTTACATCATTGAATTGAGTTTGAAGCTGGGAAGCATCGTTCAGACCAGATTTATTTTGAAGAATTGTTAGTAAAGTTTACCTCTTTATTCTTTAATATTGCAGCTATGTCTTCCATCTTTAATTCTTGCTTTGCTGTGTTTACTCCCATCATGAGGGAGTAATTCGTTTATGGGTTTGGATTAGGGGTCCATTGTTAATCTTGATGTTCGATTTATGATTAATTACATAAAGGGATTGAATCTTTTACCTAGGGTTTATGTTGATTTGGGGATTTCTTTGTACTTGTTAATTGATTTGTGGCCACAATTAATTGCTAGTTTAGGAGAGGGATTCATTACAACAACAGTTGGATGGAGACCTCGAGCCTTACCAATTTCAACCTAATTTTCCTGCTATGAAAGTAGAGGTAATTTTGAGGGCTTACAATGCTTAGGTGCTTAAGGTTATGATTGATGCATCACGACAGTGGGGCAATCTTAGCTTAATTCTCTTATTGATTACGAAAGTAGCTGAGTAGAATTCTTTTGTACATTGCCCATATATCCCTTGGTTAATTATTCTTTCCCTAATCCTGAGTTTGTTAGAACATCAAGGTTACAATCCCCCTAATCTGGCCTATACCTTTATCATACAGTTTACACCTGAATCAATTGCTTTCTTTTACATCCTTCAGTCTTTGTTGCTTGGATTCTATTAATTCATATACTCTAGTGCCTGGTAATTCACACAATTACGTGCCATAGCCCCAATCCTCAGCGGAATGACATTACACCCTTTTTACACTCATCATTTGTGCTCATCAGCCGTAACAGTTCTGCGGGCTGTGGCGGTGTACCACAGCCGCAGCAGTATGTAAATTACATAACAGAATTATACTTGCATGTTGTTTGCTGCATAACTTTATTAGAAATGAGATGAATGTTGATCCTATGGAAGATGAATTGGTACAAGGTAACGGAAAAAATGAATATGATGATATTGCACAAATAGAGCCTTCAGAAGTTTGGAATAATTGGAGGACAGAATTAGCAAATGACATGTTCAATGAATGGATAGCATCTAGAAATTAAGGACATGTGCATTGATGTTTTTTGTTTTTTTTTTGTTTTTTTTTCTTGTTTTTGTTTTTGTTTTTTGTAATGTGGTTTATGAACAAAGTTATGTCTTTAATAAATGTATTTCATTTGTAGTTAAAAATTTCTTCTGACCCTACATTTGCAACCATTGGCTCTCAAAGTGCTACTAAGCAAACAAAAAGAAAGCGGACACCCGAAGAAGACATTATATTAGTGTCTTGTTTGACCGAAATGCATAATGTAGGGAAATATAATTCCGATACAGGGTTTAAGACAGGTTATTTATTAGAACTTGAAAGAATGATTTTGGAAAAAATACCAAATACTACCATAAAAGCTAAGCCAAATATTGAGAATAGAATTAAAACTTTGAAAAAAGAATGGGGCATTATTCATGATATGGTGCAAGGTAAAGACACTAGTGGGTTCGGTTGGAATGAGCACATGCACATGGTTTATGCTGGAGATGCAATTTGGGATTCATACTTAATTGTAAGTATTTACTATTTGTTTTACTTACATTTATTTTTATTAATGTATACGTACTAATAATTTATTTTATATGTTTATTGTAGAGTCATAAAGAAGCTACACCTTTTAGATCAAGAAGCTTTAGGTTTTATAATGAGTTATCTGCAATATATTCGAAAGATCGTGCAACTGGAAAAGATGCACAAACAGCGGATGATGTAGTTGAAGAAATACATGCTGAAGAACAAAATGATATAAAAGTTGATACAGATGATAGTGCATTTGTTGGTTTGGATGATTTTGATTTCATGAGTACACAAGTTGAGCCACAAAATGATGGAAGAAAAAGAAGCAATTCAAGTAAGAGAAAAAGGACTAATGATAAAGCTATCGAGATATGTGCTGAGAGTATGCTTAATGCTGCGAAGCTAATAATCAATACAATGTCAGAAGTTGGTAAGAACTTGTCTGATGGCCTTCAATATGATCGTGATATGGATATGTTTCAGAAGCTTGATCGTTTATTACAAGAGGTCGATGGTTTGACTTTAGATGAAATAGACCTTGTTTCGTTAAAGCTCACTGGTCATCCTAATAAAGTCGCTTTTTTCCTCAGTCTTGATCCTGATCGAAGACTATAGTGGATCAGAAGATTTCTTGCTGGCCATTAATCATTATTCATATTTATATTTATGAACATTGCTACTATCATTGAATTGTTTTCAGTATTTTTTAAAAAAAAACTTATGTTATTCTTCTTCTAAATATTAATAAATGTTCTTATAATATATTGATTAGCAGTTGATTATGAAAATTATTTGAATTTTAATTCATACATAAATTCCATCATGTATAAACATTCTTGAATAACTGATGATCCAAATCTAACGTAGTTTTAAATCACATAAGTCAAAACTCAAAAGGATTCAGTAATGAACAGTCTTCAAAGAATATTAGATTCCATTATACATAATAATAATAATGATAATAATAAAAATAATAATAATAATAATTATTATTATTATTATTATTATTATAATTTTGTACAAGGGTGTTTATGTCTTTTAAATATATATTCCATTTCTATTCCATCCGCGAACCAAACGCTGGAATACAATTCCCAAGTCTATTCCTTCCGCGAACCAAATGCTGGAATACAATTCATATTCTATTCATTACCTATTCCATTCCTTATGGAATAGTATTCCTATTCCCTTAAAATTCATTTCGTGAACCAAACGTGCTGTAATAGTATAAGACTGTTTTGGACAGAAAGTTAAAAGCGGATTTTGTTTTTATTAAAATTAAATATACTATAGATTATAGATTACGTTGCAGGTATGTATCTATACAATTATATTACGATTACTAATTTTAATCTAAAATTGTATTATAAATAGGAAAGTAGGAAAAAATATATTGTATTAGAAATTGTATTAACATACTTTAATGTACAATTGTAGTACGAAAAAAACTGACATTACCATATTTTTAATTATTATTCAAATCTTAATTGTATAGGACAACTTTGGGTGGGGAGTCAAAATGGAGGATTTTGTTTTGATTAATAGTATATGTTACGTTGAAGCGAAGTATATATGTCCAGTTATATTACGATTAGTAATTCTAATATAAAATTGTATTACGAATAGGAAAGCAGTAGAAAATATATTTTATTAAGAATTGTATTAACATATTTTAATATACAATTGAAGTACAAATGAGAATTGTATTACCATATTTTACTATATTACGCAAACATTAATAGTATAAGACCCTTTTGGACAGAAAGTTAAAATAGAGGATTTTGTTTTTATTAAAATTATATATATTATAAATTATAGATTACGTTGCAGGAATGTATATATACAGTTATATTACGATTAGTAATTTTAATCTAAAATAGTATTATGAATAGGAAAGTAGGAAAGAAAATATTGTGTTAGGAATTGTATTAACATACTTATAATTGTAGTACGAAAAAAAATGGCATTACCATATTTTTCAATATTACACAAATCTTAATTGTATATGACAGCTTTAGGTGGGTAAGTTAAAATGGAAGATTTTGTTTTTATTAATAGTATATATTACGTTGAAGCGAAGTATATATACAGTTATATTACGATTAGTAATTTTAATCTAAAATTGTATTACGAATAGGAAAGCAGGAAAAACATATTTTATTTAGAATTGTATTAACATATTTTAATGTATTGAAGTACGAATAAGAATTGTATTAACATATTTTACAATGCTACGCAAACGTTAATAGTATAGGACTGTTTTGGACAGAAAGTTAAAATAGAGAATTTTTATTTTATTAAAATTATATATATTATATATTATAGATTACGTTGTAGGAAAGTATATGTACAGTTATATTATGATAAGTAATTTTAATCTAAAATTGTAATACGAATAGGAAAGTTGGAAATAATATATTGTATTAGGAATTGTATTAACATACTTTAATGCACAATTGTAGTACGAATAAAAATGACATTACCATATTTTTCAATATTACGAAAATCTTAATTGTATAGGACAGCTTTGAGTGATGAGTTAAAATGCAGGATTTTATTTCTATTAATAGTATATAATATGTTAAAGCGAAGTATATGTACAGTTATATTACGATTAATGATTTTAATCTAAAGTTATATTACAAATAGGAAAGTAGGAAAAAATATATTTTATTAAAAACTGTATTAACATATTTTAATGTACAATTGAAGTACGAATAGGAATTGTATTACCGTATTTTATAATATTACACAAAACTTAATAGTACAAGATTGTTTTGGACAAAAAGGTAAAATAGAGGAATTTGTTTTTATTAATATTATATATATTATAGATTATATATTACATTGCAGGAATGTATATGTACAGTTATATTACAGTTAGTAATTTTAATCTAAAATTATATTACGAATAGGAAAGTGGAAAAAAATATATTGTATTAGGAATTGTAATTACATACTTTAATATACAATTATAGTAGAAACAAAAACAGCATTACCTTATTTTTCAATATTATGCAAATCTTAATTGTATAGCCCTGTTTTGGGTGGGAAGTTGAAATTGAGGATTTTGTTTTTATTCATAGTATATATTATGTTGAAGCGAAGTATATGTACAGTTATATTACGATCAGTAATTTTAATCTAAAATTGTATTATGAATAATAAAGTAGGAAATAATATACTGTATTATGAAGTGTATTAACAAACATTAATGTACAATTGTAGTACGAATAAAAATAGCATTATCATATTCTTCAATATTACGCAAACCTTAATAATATCAGGCTATTTTTTATGGACAGTTAAAATAGAGGATTGTTTTTTGAATTATATATATTATTGATTAGATTACGTTGCAGGTATGTATATGTACAGTTATATTACGATTTGTAATTTTAATCTAAATTTGTATTACGAATAAGAAAGTAAGAAAGAATTTACTATATTAAGAAATGTGGTAACATACTTTAATGTACAATTGTAGTACGAATAAAAATTGCATTACCATATTCTTCAATATTACTAAAACCTGAATTATAAAGACTGTTTTGGGTAGAAAGTTAAAATGGAGGATTTTGTTTTTATTAATAGTATAGATTTTGTTGAACACAAGTATATGTACAGTTATATTATAATTACTACTTTTAATCTAAAATTGTATTACGAATAGGAAAATACGAAAAAATATATTGTATTAGGAATTCTATTAACATACTTTAATGTACAATAGTAGTACGAATAAAAATTGCTTTATCATATTTTTCAGTATTACGCAAACCTTAATTAGTTTTGGGTGGAAAGTTAAAGTGGGGATTTTGTTTTTATTTCTAGTATATATATTACGTTGAAACAAAGTATATGTACAATTATATTACAATTAGTGATTTTAGTCTAAACTTGTATTACGAATAGGAAAGCAGGAAAAAATATATTTTATTAAGAATTGTATTAACATATTTTAATATGCAATTGAAGTACGAATAGGAATTGTATTACCATATTTTACAATATTCCGCAAACCTTAATAGTATTAGACTATTTTGGACGGAAAATTAAAATAGAGGATTTTGTTTTTATTAAAATTATATATATTATAGATTATAGATTACGTTGCAGGTATGTATATGTACAGTTATATTACGACTAGTAATTTTAATCTAAATTGTATTACGAATAGGAAAGTAGGAAATAATATATTGTGTTAGAAATTGTATTAACGTACTTATAATTGTAGTACGAATAAAAATAGCATTACCATATTTTTCAATATTACACAAATCTTAATTGTATAGGACAGTTTTAGGTGGGGAGTTAAAATAGAGGATTTTGTTTTTATTAATAGTATATATTACGTTGAAGCGAAGTATATGTCTAGTTATATTACGATTAGTAATTCTAATCTAAAATTGTCTTACGTATAGGAAAACAGTAAAAATATATTTTATTAATAATTGTATTAACGTATTTTAGTGTACAATTGAAGTACGAATAGGAATCGTATTACCATATTTTACAATATTACGCAAACCTTAATTGTATAAGACTATCTTGGACAGAAAGTTAATAGTATAGATTATGTTGAAACAAAATATATTTACAGTTATATTACTATTACTAATTTTAATCTAAAATTGTATTACGAACTTGGATCACTGAAATTTTGGATCATTGACCTTCCAGCTACGACTCATCAAGCCTGCCATATCTTGAGCTTGAAATTTTAAAAAATTACTTTTAATGTAATCAAAGCATTGAGTCATAACAATATTGACACTGAAATTTTAATTTTATAATCTCCATGTATATATTCTGTGATTTTTTCAAATGTAAAACATATTGATTTTTTTTTTTTACCAATCACTAAATTTCAAAGTGTTTCAGATTCCCAGGTATATATAAGTAAAACTCACATCTAAAGCCTAATTTTTTTGGTCAATATTTCATACATAAAAAGCAAGTCTCTGACTATTGTGAGAAGTTAGTAACCTTGAGTCTAACATACAACATAAAGCATTGTGTGACAGTGGGTAGTAACTTTTAGGTAAGATCATTAAAGCATATAAGCATATTTTGAGCTTGTTTCTATGCTCTCAAAATTCAAGTCATCATAATAGCATCATGCAATAAACTAAAATATATCAGAATGTATGAATCATATATCTAAATTGTTAATCCAAACTTCACTCCAGATTACCAAATGGAGTGTATGGCTTTTTGGAATGATGCCCATCCAAACTGTTAAATGCGATGTCCATAACCGTTGATTGGCAGACTACTCATGTTTCATATTTCATCAAAGTATCTGCTTCTTATGATATTATGATTTATAACATATAAGAATCGACAAATAAACTATAGTATGAGTCTTCCTTGCATGCAACAAATATCACAAAAATTCAGTGTTCTAAAATAAGTGTGTAAATGCAATATGTAGATAATTTGCATTGCATTATATATCATTAATTTAATTACTTATCGGTTAGTTATTGCAAGATCTTAAGGTATACCTATATTTTGATATTCAGTAAGTATAACTATATTAGAGAAAAATTCACCTGGGAGTAATGGGATAATCAGTTGAGTGATTGTTGGTTGACCGTAGAGCGTTGATATTCTATGGATAAATAACTATTGGAAAAAATAACATAAAATGGCATTTTAGTGGCTATATTGTGGTACAAATATATGTGGGGTCCACTTTCGGTTTAGGTCGGGTCTGGGTTCTTAGTAGTTAGACGAAAAGATTGATATATTGTACGCTAAAAAAGAATAATGGGTGCGTGAGAAATTGGTTGTCAAAGTTGACCCATTTGAGTTAGAAAAATGGAGAGAAAAATCTTACAAGTAGCTTTTGTCCCACATTAGTTTGGGAAGTGGGTTTACGCAACTACTTATACAAGAGTCTTTCTAAGTCTTATTGAATTGTATAGATAGCATAGAGGCTCTCTCTCGCGCGCAGGGATGGGTTGGTGCAAATCAAATCCCAAAATACATTTGAAAAGGCTTAACTCGTGTGCTCCGACACCTGCAGGCACGAATGTCGTTCAGAAACTTGGCTGGCCTTGCGGGTTGAGTTTGCCAAATTTTCGTAACATCAGCCATTGAGTTACGCAAACCTTAATAGTATATGAGTGTTTTGGGCGAGAAGTTAAAGTTGAGGATATTGTTTTTATTAATAGTATAGATTGTATTGCAAAAAAATATATGTACTGTATTATTACGATTAGTAATTTTAATCTAGAATTATATTAAGAATAGGAACGTAGTGAAGAATATATTTTCTTAGGAATTGTATTACCATAATGTACAATTGTATTACGAATAGGAATTGTATTACCATATTTTTACAATATTACAGAAACCTTAATAGCATAGGAGTATTTTGGGCGGGAAGTTAAAGTTGAGGATATTGTTTTTATTTATAGTATAGTATAGATTAATGTTGTTTGGGTTATTAGCATTTTTTGTTTAGTTTTAGTTAATTAATTAATTTACCCAAGCCCATTTATTAAAATTGTTGGGTCAACTATTATTTTGACATTTTTGTAGCCTAGACCATTTTGATGTATCTTCCAGCTTAGCAATTTGACGGGCGAAGAACGGCAAATTATGCTGTGGACCCAGGTCCACCTTGCAAGGTGGACCTGGATCCAAAACTACGTCATTTTTGTTTCTTTTTTTGTTTCTTTCTTTTTTTAAATTAGTAAACATATTGTTGACTATAGAGTTGTCCAAAAATATGTGAATGTAGAGGTTTCAAAGTGTGAATGTAGAGTATAAAAATCGTGAATGTAGATTTATGATTGTATGAATGTAGAGTTGCCCAGAAATGTGTGAATGTAGAGGTTTCAAATTGTGAATATGGAGTATAGAAATCGTGAATGTAGAGTTATGCATGTGAATCTATAATAGAGTTAAGAAGTTCTAGCAACTTGTAGTCCTGTAATGTGTGAACGTGGAGTTCTCAAGTTGTGAATGTGAAGTATAGGACCTGTGAATATAGAGTTTTGAATGTGTGAATACATAACAGTGGTAATATAGTTACTAAACATATAATCCTGTAATGTGTGAATGTGGAGTTTACAAATTGTGAATGTAGAGTATAGTGTATGTGAATGTAGACCCAAGTCCACCTTGCAAGGTGGACCTGGGTCCACGACATAACAACCCGCGAAGAACGACGGACGTAGGTATGAACGTGAAAAGTACATATATAATGAATTGTATTGAATGAGATAATCAAAAGATACATAATATATATATATAAAATGAGAGAATCGAGACTGGAATGAGAGAATCACAAGAAGCCTAGAGTAGGGAGTCATAATCTGACCTAAATAAATAGAGTCGTAATACTCCCCCTCAAGCACAGGGTAAGCGCATGGTAAATCTTATTTGCAAACATGTATGTAGCACTGAGATTGTCACATCGTAACTTGGGAATAAAAATATTAGGGACATTGATCTCACGTAGTAAAGAGTAATAAAATAGATACACATCTATTTTGGATGCTTGCAAACCAACAGAAAGTATTAAAAAAAAAGTGCAGACGATTAAATCAAGCTCTAGGAGCCTATTTTAAGCCATACAACGATTTAAGCAAGCAAACATAAGTGGGATGTTGAGCATCAATATAACCAGGGGTTGCTTCATATACACAATTTTAGACAGACTACCATTTAGAAAGGTATTATGGACATCAAGCTGTCTAACAACCCAACCAGAGGATATAGCTAAAGATAATAATAATCTGACAGTACTGAATTTGACCACAGAGCTGAATGTATCAAACAAGTCCTGACCTAGAACCCGATTAAAACCTTTTGCTACTAACTTGGCCTTGTGTCTCTCAATTGTACCATCAGCCTTTCATTTTGTGCGAAAGACTCATTTACATCCAATGAAATTCATATCGGATCTAGAAAGAACAAGACACCATCTCTAATTTTGAAGAAAAACATTAAATTCTTGATCCATTACCTCACACCATTCGGTGTGATTAACTACTTGAGTGTAACCAGTGGGTTCAGTATGACAAACCTAAGTGTTTAGAGCTGTAGTGGGAGCTCTGAGACTGACTCCAAGTGGTCATGACGTGAGTGCGAGTTGATGGCCGAGCAAATCTGCCATGTGGGTGGCCATGTAGGCGAGGAGCAACTGTAAGAGGTACTGATGGTGATGGTGTGGTAGGGATGTTAGACTTCATCATAGATTCAACCCATGGTGTATCGCAAGGGTGCAACACCACCTACAAGGTAGATTTAGTAGCAAAGGGAAAACCCCATTCATCAAATCTAACATGCATGTATACATAGATTTTATTAGTCTGTAAGTCCATGCACTTACACCCCTAAAAGACTCTAGGTAACCTAAAAAGACACAAAGAGATGACATATAGTCCATTTTATGATGATTATAGGGCCTTAAGTGAGGATAACATAGACAACCAATAACATGAAGAAAAGAATATGAAAGAGGGGATTTGTGCAGCATAAGATGAAGGCTGGAGTTATTTAACACAAAAGAGGGTATTTTATTGATTAAATATACAGTAGTCTCAAACGCATAATCCCAAAATACAGATGGAACAGAAGCATTAGCCAGGAGTGCTAGACATATTTCAACTATAGGTCTGTGTTTCCTTTCGACACAACAATTCTATTCACGAGTATACGCACAAGATTGTCTACGATCGATCCCTAACTGAACAAAAGATTGATGTAGCTTTTGTATTCAGCTCCCAAATCAGACTGAATGGATTTTATTTTTCAATCGAAGGATTTCTCAACAAGGGTAAGAAATTTATCAAAAATAGCATAGAGATCAGATTTCAATTTCATGAGAAAGAACTAAGTGTAGCGAGAGTAATCATCAACAAAAATGACAAAATAACAAAAGCCATTTATAGACAACAAAAGGAACTGAACCCCAAATAATAGTGTATACTAAATCAAAAATAGTCAAACTAGACGACTCAACACGTGGCTAAGGAAACCGCGCAGATTTTCCCAATTGACACGCATTACACAAACTAAAATTATTACGAATATTATTTCTAGACACACTAACCGAACATGACTGAAGAATGTGACTAAAGACACGATAATGAGGATGACCTAGACGGTTATGCTAAATAGACGCAGAAGCACGAGCTGATATAAAAGCATACGGAGAGGAGATTGGAATAGGAAGAGTATAGAGCCTCCCAGAGCAATTGCCCTACAAAAGGCTTTCCTTGGTGGTGATATCCTTCACAACAGAAAAGGAGAGTTGAAACTAAAAACACACTTTATTATCTGATGCAAACTTTTGAACAAACAATTAAGAGGTTGAAAAACCAGGAACATAGAGAATATTAGGTAACTTAAAAGACCTAGATGGGGTATCAAAAGTAGCATGACCAACATGACTAATAGACAAGCACATGCCATCACCGACAAGTACCAGTGTACTTCTCCGAAGTAGAAATAACAGTTATGTCTAGAGTTGCATGATTTGTGGCTCCAGTGTTTGGTAACCAAGTGTGAGAATTTGATGAGGCACCCAAAACATCCTGAAACACCAAATTAGCTAGAGGGCCCGAAATCCCTGAAGGATGCCAAAAACAATTGGTTACCATGTGAACAAAACTATAAAAAATGAGACACTGCTTTTCAAAGCGTAGAAATAATTGGCTACTATGTGACCGAAGCCATTACAAATTTGACATTGAACATCAAAGCGATGAAAATAATTGGCTGCCATGTGACCGAAACTATAACAAATGAGAAACTATTTTTCAAAGCATAGAAAACAATTCACTACCATGTGTCGAAGCCATCACAAAGTTGACACTGAATATTTAAGTCGTGTCTGCCACGCTGTTGACCTCAGTGCGAACTGGCTTGGTTCTGTCTAGAAGCTCGCTACTGTCACCAACTTGCCAGCAATTCTGAGTACGGATATAATTCGTATTATATATTGTTGCACACAACGGTGTACTGAACCGGAAGCATGAAATCTCTCATTTTGCCATTCCCTCGACTATGGATACGTCAATTTTAGCAATCCTCAAGAAGTCAAGATGCGGCAAGAGAACTGGAGGCTTTACACATCACGTCTCTCAACGGCAAGTCGGTTAGGATCATGTATTCTCATCGTGACCCTAGTCTACGTAAGAGTAGAACTGCAAATATATTTATCAAGAAGTTGGACAAAGCAATTGACAATAAAGCCTTGTTTGAAACTTTTTTCAAGCTTTGGCAACATCCTGTCATGTAGGATAGCAACTGATACTAACGATTAGTCTAAAGGCTATGGTTTTAATTTGTTCAATGTGACAATGAAGAATCGGCTCAAATTGTCATAGATAGCCTATTGAATTGAATTATATAATCAACAGATATTGATTATAGGGATATATATATATATATATATATATATATATATATATATATA
>CM008332.1:49082481-49101224 GCA_002525835.2 Ipomoea batatas | reverse complement strand
CAACCTCAACGAGAACAACAAGATATCAACCGAATAGCACAAAGGACCTACATCAACCAACCAAGAAAGAATCCCAACTCCAACCTCCAAACCCTCAAAACCAACCATCGAACCAAGTCAATCACATAGTCAGAAGTCGGAAGTCAAGAGTCAAACCCGGAAAACCGGTATGCAGGGGTGATGAGCCCAATCACAGGGACCGAAGTCCAATCACAGGGACCGTAGTCCAATCACAGGGACCGTAGTCCAATCACAGGGGTAATGAACCCAATCACAGGGACCGAAGTCCAATCACAGGGACCTAAGTCCAATCACAGGGACCGAAGTCCAATCACAAGGGTAATCAACCCAATCACAGAAACCAATAGTCAATAGTAGCACAGTCAATCCACCCAACAACCACCAAGAGATACCCAAAGATCCACCACCACACACTCATACTCAACTCAGCCCAAGAACCATCACTCAGAGTGCTCATCTCAGATATGAACACCAACCAACTCCCAAATAATATAATCAAGGATTCAACCAACCAAATAACAGACTCATATCATGGACTAAGAGGTATGAATAAATACTCAGAATCAAGGTGAAATATCCAATAGAATACTCCAACAAACTCCAGAACAAAGGAGGAAACAAACAACGGATCACTCACAACCACTACCCTTACTCTCACGGAAGACCCCAACGGTTACATTATCCCGCTAGAGAACCCCGCAAGAGCAATTCCCACATACCGAATCAGACTCAGCTCAGAATACAAAAAAATGCTCCAGAATACAAAGATCATATCACAATACACCAACATTTCATCCAACAGAGGTCAAATAACATGGAAATCCAACCAACAGGTAATCATAACAACACTAGACAAAGGATCGAGACACAAGTCCAAGAATCCAATAGACACGATCAATAATAAGCTAATAATCAAGAAATTTCAGGATTTCCAATCACCAAATAATATCATATAGAGTGACAGTGTAAAAAAATAGATTTTGATGGACATAGTGGTTACCTTTCAAGCGTATTTAATCCGGAAGCATATTAATCCAAAGCGACACCAATCCTAAGCTCATAAGCTAGGTCCATAACCGTGGACCTGAAGAATTAATATAATTCTAACACCGTCACTAACTATTAATAGCAAGGATATTAATGATCCTAGTTGGTCCATTATAATTATCACCTATAATTCATGCTCAAAGGCTAACATAACATAACCGTACGAACCATACTAATCTAATTACTAACTAATACCAAAACAAGGATACGACTAATAATATTAATCTAAACTTAAGCTATAATACTATAACTAATACTAAAACTTATAAGCTTAATATTGATAGACCAAAATATTACCTTAAAAGAACCATCCTGCTAGCTCATGTGCCTCCAGGGGTTCAAACCCGCGCCCTTTGCCTGAACATACGGGAGCTACACCACCACGCCACACGAACTATTGTTGCCATTAGGTCGCACCGAAGGTAGAAGATACTTCCTGGAATCGGCTACTGCTGTGAACAAAGAGATCTACCGCCAACTTCCTCCGTTGCCGCCACCACCGTTCCACGTCGAACGTCTGCTGTTTCTTCTTGGCGCCGAACGAAAGAGACTTCGAGAGGGGAATGAGGCCGCGCCACTTGCTCAGGGAGGAACCAAGGACCGCACCGCACTCTGTGGCTTGTCGTCGAACATGGGAGGTGGAGACGTGAATGCGGCATGGGTTCACGGAGCTGCTACCACCGTTGCCTGCTTCCGCTCTTGGCCGAGCGGAGAGGGGAGAGCCGCCACAACGCCCGCTACCTCGTTCCGCCGGGAGTGACGACGAAGATCGCCACCTCTCTCTCTTGCCGCCGGGAACCGATATGCGAAGCCCGTCACCCTTCACTCTGTTCATGGCACGCCGTCGCGGTGACAGGAAGGGGGAAACCGCCAAAGCCACTGCCCACGATTTTGCCGTCGACGAGAGAGACCAAGGTCGCTTCTTTTCCGGTCGCGAGGGTTGCTATCCGAGACGTCCAGCTACCACCCTTGTACGCCGTCGACGATCGCCTGCTGCACTCCCACTGGATTGTGAAGACCAAAGAGAAACAGGGTTGCCGCCGATGGAGCTCTCCATTGTCGTCGCAGCACCGGACTCGGCGGCTATCGCTGCTGTAGTCCCAAATTCCGTCGTCACCTGTTACAATCCGACGTCGCCGGAGGAAAGAGTCGCAACCGAAGACAATCGGGAGCTGCTGGGTCGAGGCTCACCATTGCTCTGCCGGAGCTTCACCTCACTTGTCCGTAGCAACCGTCGGAGCTCCTCCTGGTTGGTGGCTTGTTGCTTCGTCGAGAAAGAGGGAACGAGAGACAGAGACAAGGAGCAGAAGGCGGATTGGAATTGGCTGCTGAGTGATGATCATGGAGTTACTATTTAAGGTAGGTTTCCTTTTTGGGTTTTGGGCTAGCTCATTTTAGGAAGGGCTAACTAGGTTGGGCTAAAAGAACACTTGGGCTTATATAATTTGAACTCAAGACTAATCATAGTCTATAAAATACATAGCCATAACTTATGGGCTTGTAGTATTTAGGTTTTAAAATAATAGTTTATATAAGATGGCTCATTTATAGCCCATAATAAAAGATCATATATTATAATATATACATATACATACATATATATATATATATATATATATATATATATACCCACATAGGCATATCGGGCTAAGAATATTTAGTATCCTAGTAATAATAATAACTGGTAGTCCAAACCCCATTATTCCAAGCCCATGCGAAAATAATTTATACTTATAATTATTTTAATAAGAAGATAACCCCTCATTTATTTCTTTAAAATAGTAGTAGGAAATTTCGGGGTGTTACAAGTTGTTTAGTTATGTTCTTGCATGCTAGTTTGGTTTGGGTAAGCTATGAGTTTGCATGTTAGTATGTTCTTGAGTTTAGGACTAGTCGAGCAATCGTTCTCTTTAATCTTCCGTTGAATCTTTGTTTCCTTTGAATCGTTCTGTTTCTAGTTCCCGTGAGCTTGAGCTTCGGGGACGAAGCTCCTTTTAAGGGGGTAGAGTGTAACACCCCGTAAATTCGTTCAAGCCTTTCGATCGATAATTAATTCCTTGGGCAATTTAATTATTTTAATTGGGCTAGCTCTTTCAATTTAATACATATATATATATATATATATATATATATATATATAATTCTTGAGCCTAATTTAATTATTCTAATCAAGAGCCCAATTATTGAATTTATTCTTGTAAGGGATTTTATTCAATTTGGATCCTTACAATTCTTATAATTGAAATATTCCTACATAGCCCAATTTCCTAATATATATATTAGTATAATGTCTTTAAGNTTGGTGCTTATATGATTAGGGCTTAGAAAAGTATGCTTGCTTGAGGACAAGCAAGGTTTAAGTGTGGAAACTTTGATAAGCGCCAAGGATAGCACTTATAAGGGGTCTTTATTAGATTAAAAGCGCATCGTTTTGACATCCGATTACAACAATTGCATGCATTTTAGCTCAAATGCGATCAATTTCTTCTAACAACATTTCTAGGAAGAGTTTTGAAGTATTTCACAGGTTGGAGAGGGATTTGAAGCTAAAATAGAGCAAAAGACAAACAAGCCGAAATGCAGTAGCGTCCCACACAGCCTCACACGCGTGTGGCTAGGCGTGGAATTATTCCAGAGAGCCACCATGCCGCTCACACGCGTGTGAACAAGCGTGGTCGGGCCAAGGGCCATTTTGAGAAATTTGTTCCTCTTTCTTTGTCACCTATATAAATCCCTTTTTCTCTAAACCTAAATAAAGGAGGAGAGGAAATCAGAAATTCATAGCATAGGATAGAATAGAGTAGATAGATCTAGAGGGTTTTCTCCCCTCTTGGGAGAAAATTCCTTCCTTTCATAGTTTAGAATAGATCAAGGGCAAGAAGGAAGATTGGGAATTCAAGATGAAGGCTTGTAAAGATCCCCTTTTTCAAGGGTGGTAACCATTCTCTTCAAATTCTAAATCAATACTTGTTTCTTTGAATTTCCTTTTCCTTTTCTTGTTTCTTAGTATGCTAGAATAGATTGGATAGGGGATTGGTGGCCCCATGGTAGATCTATGTGGATGTTTAATATTATTGCTTTGATATGTGAATTGCTTGCTTGTTGGATGTTGAACTTGTGTGGATGATGTTCTTCAAGCTTTGTGCCTTTTGTGGCCACATTAGGTAGCAAACCCAAAGGAAGTGAGTGTGTGCACGATAACGGCCGCTCACGAGTCTCACTCACCCACATCTCCGCTCTTAGTCCGAAAGGACAAGATCCGAGAGGAGTGGTAGACAAAGTGTTCGATGAAATGCCCCAACCGAATGAGGATGTGGGAGTCCAAAGTGTGACGCCACTTGGTAATGTGCCATGAACTCCCTAGTCTATCCCACGACTTGCACTCACAAAACCAACCAAAGATAAACCACATGGAAAAGCCTAAAGCCCCAATCTCCACTTTACTTTTCTTTATTTCACACAACCACTATCAACCTTCCCCTTCTTACAAATGAACCCAACCCTTAGCACTTCCGTAACTCTTTCTCTTCAACCTCTTAGATGCCAACACACTAACTCGGTTCTCATTCACCATCCTTGAGAGACACGACACTCAGGGAGTTTAACTCTTCGTTTTACCACTTCACATTCACTTCCACTATACACACAACATCACTTCCCCTTGTAGTTATCCACTGTTGTAAGTTGGATGGGTGTCAAGTGTCTTAATGACCTCGACCCACGCTCCTAGGGAGCTTGTTGAGCTGTAACTTGCTGCCGTGTTCTCGACCTGCTTGATTCACCATGATCGTACTTTGTTTTCTTTGCGATTTCCTTTGCGCGTCTCATCCTACAAATTTAAGAATTTAACATTCATGGTAATTGGTTTTGAATAAATTTTTCTCAAATAAGACACCATTGCATTTGTGTAAAATTCCTTGTCAAGATAATGGAATTCAAACATATAGGGCTAAGAATTTTCAAAAATTTTGTCATAGTTTCCCCTATATTTTGTACAATTCTAGCATAAGAATATCAACAATATCATTCCATTATCACACACATGCATAATTTCATCATAAGATAATTCAATTTGATAGTCAAATAAGAAGTCAACTACAAAAGTCAAGAATTTCAAAAAGTCAACTTCATCTTCTTCCCCAAATTCAAGAATTAGGGTTTGAAACTGAAAATTTCAATTTGGGCAATGTAGCATGTGAAAAGTCAAATTGATGGCATATAATAGTTCTATAACAAGTTTACACATCAATTCAAGCAACAGTTTCATAATTTAAACAAGAAATCTAACAAACCCATTTGTTCATTAATGGTGTTCACACTTAAAGCTCAAAAATATATATCAACCCATCAATGTAATCATCAATAATGAAAGAAAACATTAGAGGATAGTTCTATGAAGCATTATAAACCAATTTAAACATTCAAAACATTCAAAATCATGCAAGGGAATGTAGAACAAATTTCACATTCAAGCTCTTCCATACTCATGAATATTCAAGGATAAAAAGTTAAAAAGATGAGAAATTACCTTGATGGTGATGTTTTTGATCTTCTTTGAAGTAAAAATAGAATAGATTTTCAAACCTTGAGTATAGGATTCACCTTGCGTGGAGAAGAGAAGAGAAAATAGGGTTTTTGGAGCAAAGTTGCGTGGAATGGCCGAAGGGGGGTTTTAAATCCGTAGGAGGGCTTTCACGCCGGTCACACTCGTGTGAGCGTGCGTGTGGGCTCTCTGTCTCGTCCACACGCACGGCTACACACATGTGAGCCCACATGGCAGTCCTCTGCATTATTTTCTTCCGGTTTTGGTTTTTCCCTTCATACCTATGTCCAAAATAAGCCTTTCCAAAGCAATTTTTAGCCTCGACTCCTACAAGTTAGTCCTCAAAACATGGTTCCATTTGATTGTAGCAATTTATTAGAACAACAACATTAAAAAATAAAGCATAAAAATAATGTAAAAGCATTTATTAAAACCTTGGGTTGCCTCCCAAGTAGCGCCACAGTTTACGTCATTGGCTAAACGCATCATACCTTGGTCAAAATCATCCATATTCCTTGGTAGTGGGTAGGAAGCGTTTTGGTACCCACGTGTTCTTCCATGTAAGCTTATCATTCCTCCACTTCGGTTTTGGTTTCTTCTTCGTCTTAACCTTTGCCCTTTCATATTCATCAGTTCCTTCTTTCACTTTTTCCTTTTTATCATTTGTGGCTTATCCATCGAATCTCAGGGTTATTTCACTTGAACTCACGTTTATTCGTGCACGACAAGTAACCAGAAATGGTCTTCCAAGAATTAAGGATTCATGGGGCTCATTATCACCCATCTTGCAAACAACAAAATCGACAGGCACAAGAAATTTTCCTATTCTTACTAAAACATCTTCCGCTAAGCCTTCAGGATACCGTGTGGTTCCGTCAGCTAAACGTAGAGTTAGCTTCGTCGGTTTCAAGCATGGTAAGTTCAATTTTTCGAAAAGGTTTGAAGACATGACATTGATAGAAGCACCAAGGTCGGCAAGAGCATTTTGAGGTTCCATGTTCTGTATAGAACAAGGAATCAACAAAGCTCCAGGGTCGCCCTTCTTTCTAGGGTAACCCTCAGTTAAAAAAGCCGAAGATTCTTGGCTTAAGCAAGTAAAATTATCACTACTGTCATCTTCAAATAACTCACGGCATTCTTTGTTATTGAAAAATTTTCGGATAAAAGCATTGATTGTACCTTCTCGAGCCGCGTCTTTTGATCTTTTGATTTTGTCATGTTGTAGCTCCTTTCCTTTTGGGCATATTTCCAAAGTGGTTTTCTCCTTGTTTTCCTTCATTGAGATTGTGCATGAACCGCTCGCATTCTTTAGTTCAAGAGTGGGACTACAAGAGGTAGTCTCGTTTCTCTTGTCTTCTACCTTACATTGGCATTGTGACACCCCAACTTTTTCACAAGCTGAGATAGTTAAAACTTAACACAAAAGCTGCCTATCTCAACCATAAAACATAACATAGCGGAAGCGAATTTAAACCTAAGGGGCATCATGCCACATCTAGGTAAATAAACACAGCCTAAATACACAGGCTAACCAAAACTGAAACCAGCAATATATAAATCCTCAAACATNTTCGAAGCAAGCTGGTCTCAAACTACAGGTTCTCACGAATTACTTTTTGTTGTCTACATTCTTTCCTCAACATATATAGATTGTTGTTGGTCTTATCTAATCTACATCTTTGCTAGGGAAATCTTGTGTTACTACTACACCTTGAACTTTCTTTCAAATTTTATAAAGGATCCAATATTCTATCTAAAGACAGGTTGGTTAGTCTTCTATAAATGTTCTCCCCATTTGATTGATGTGCAGGGCATTTTTCTGAATGTCATCAGTGGATTTAAACTAACAGAGACTGCTGGGGATCTCGCAATGGCAGCAGCAAGTTGCAGGCAAGCTTTTAATATAATTTAATTTGCATTGCTCATATATCAAGATTCAAGTAGATAATATGTTTAATAATTTAATTAAACTAGGCATTCGATAACACCAGTGTAAGCTGAGGACAGGTATATATGTTTTATTTTGCATTAGTCATATATGAAGTAGATTGTATCTTTCAGTTGCATCTGCATCTCTCTTCCCTAATGAGAAGGGTGATGTATTCTGTCTATGAATATACTGATAATGGTTAAAGTCTTAATTGGTATATATTGAACTAATTTCTTATGCCTGTGTTAGTCATATGTTGCTTAACATGTAAATTTATGGGGTTTATACTCTGGGATTTGCATATATTGTGAAATCTACATCTTATGTTGAATTTACTTTTTTGTTTTTTAATGTTTTTGGCTTGTAAGGTTAACAAGTAGTTTGTGTGTAATGTTTTTTTTTAATCTTGTTTTAATTAGTATTATTATAGTTATGTTGTTTATTTCAATTATTTGGTTATTGTTAACAAACGGGTTCGTTCATGAACATGTTTGTGTTCGCGAACAGGTTTGTTCACAAACATGTTTGTGTTCGCGAACAGGTTTGTTCACGAACATGTTTTTGTTCGCGAATGTGTCTGTTCGCGAACATAACGAACACGTTCGCGAACATAACGAACACGTTCGCGAACATAACGAACATGTTCTTGTTAGTTAACGAACGTATTAACGAACATGTTCGCGAACGTGTTCGTTAACGTTAACGAACACGTTCGTGAACGTGTTCACGAACGTTAACGAACACTAATAAACGGTTAACAAACGATCCCGAACAAGATTTTCAAAAACCTTAACAAACGATCTCGAACACGAACACTAGAAAAATCTTAACAAACGAACACGAACAACCTCTGTTCGTTTATGTTCGGTTCGTTAACACCCCTAGGTGTGTCAAACAATCTAGACCATTAAAATATTTTAAATTGATGTACAAGATTTGATCTCAAATTATTTTAATAGTCTATATTAATTAAGATTCCAAGTTTAAGTATGTCCGTATGGTGANTATATATATATATATATATATATATAATTGTAATTATAATTATAATATAATACAAAAGGGTATTTGCGATATTATAGTATAAAAGCTATTCCCAAATACTTGGGAATAGCTAATACTAGGGGATCCCCTAGGAATGGCTATTCCCCTGCAAAGGGAATAGCTCATTCCCGGGAATGCTATTTCTAGGAATAGAATGACAAACCAAACAGTAGAATAGGTTTATTCCCGAGAATGGAACCATTCTCGACCTATTCCATGAACCAAACACGCTATAAGGAATTTAGTTGCTTTTGGAATTACGTGAAAATTAAGTGGAATAGAATTCAAATTCCCTCCAACCAAACTCCTTATAAAGGTAGCACAATAAAAAATCACTCTAGATCATCATTTTAATAATAGGTTCATGTTTGGTAAGTTTATAGCAGGCTTTGTGTTTCAGCGTTTGCATATCCATGATATCTTTTTGACTAAATTATTGAAAGTTTATTTCTTTTAGTTTTATTATCTCTATTTTTTGAGTAATACTAACTCTATTAGGATCTCACGATAGTCCACTTGACCACAAGGTTATTGACTTAGTTTTATTATCTCTTATTCTTCTTTATTTAATTGAAATTTTTTAAACAACACACATATTTATATTTATTTTTTTAATTTGTAAAAATAAATGTACATATTCATTGCAAAAATCAAATCCCATCCTGTAACTTCTCTTCCATTAAACCAATATCATAAGAATATTATAATTTTTATGTATCTATATAATATTATTTTTATATACCTAATCCGAAATATAATTTGCCGTTGGATTTGATATTTTCTAAAAACTCTTCCCACCTAATATTTCCTCCATTTACCACCCATCCATCCCCAACCTCCCGCCGTTCCTCTCCGAAAAATCAAGAAACATTAAAGGTACACAGCCCATCTACATTATTTATGACAAGGTGGTCAATAATTTATGTATAATTTAACTTTTGATTTTTTTTTAAAAACAATTCAACTTTTGATTTCTTTCTTCTAATAAAGGTTGAATCCCCCATCTCAAAATTTTTCAGTAAGTCAACTGAACATAGAAACTGTTGCTTACTGCTCGGTGAGACTTGATTTTTTATCTTTCTTCTTAAACTTCATTTCTGTGACCAACTGAGCTGTCCATACAGACTACTTCTGAATTCTTAAATTCATTAATGAGGTATTTGGTGTATTCTTTTCTTGTCTTCTTAAGAGTAAGAAGATTGAGACTCAAAAATATGACTTCTTTACTCCTCATTTCACTGCCAATTTATGTTTTTTTTAAACACAAATTTTGTCACTCAATTGTGGTTATGTGTCGATTTACGAGATTTGAGTAAAATTATTTACTATTTAGATTTATGAAATATTAAATTTAGTATTAATATATAAAATTTATACATTTAAAAACTACATCAAAATATCAAATGTACTAATAAATGAAAAAAAATTTCAATTTAACCAATGAATACTAAACATGACAAGTAAAATGGTATAGCGGAGTTGAATCTTTTTATATTTGCTTGTTAAGTTGATTTTTATTAAAAATAGTAATGTCATATTTTCTTCATAATTTCATATTCTAATTTTCACGTTATTATGTGACAATATTCAGTTAATTTCATTTATATTTGATTAGTAAATAGATTGATTTTTAGCACATGTGAAATGAGCAATTCATTAAAAATAAAAAAAATTATTTTTAAGTGAGAAAGTGAACTAATTTTTCAACCTCAAAACTAAAACTTTTAGGTGACAAGAGGAACTTGTAATTACCATAAAAAAGTGTGTATTATGTAATCTCAATTCATATGTAATGGATTCAACTCAAGGAAAATTATGTTTTACACTTTTACTCATTCATATACCATTTGGGGGCACCTAAGGACGAAAGTTGTCTTATTAGAAAACGCGGTGGAGTTGATTGGGAATATTGTGTATAATTTTGGTTATTTGCCCAAAACAACAAAATTGCCGAAGTTTGAGGTGGTGGATTGATATTTGATAGCCCCAAAAGTTTGTGGAATTATTAAAGTTTTTTCTTGAAAACAGTATGAAAGGGAAGGAGGGCAAATGAGAGAAAAAAGAAAACAAAAAATGATGGACTCTCTCTCTCTCTCTGTCTCTGACTTGAAGCTGCTTCTGCTTCTGCTCTTCTTCTTCTTCTTCTTCTCTCTTACCGCCTCAGATCTATCCTCCGACCGCGCCGCCTTGTTGGGGTTCCGCTCCGCCGTGGGTGGACGTACATTCTTATGGAACACCAGCGACGCCACGCCCTGCAACTGGCCCGGAGTTACATGCGAGAATGAGCGGGTGACCGTACTCCGCCTCCCGGGTTCGTCTCTCTCAGGCTCCATACCGCCTTACACTCTCTCTAACCTCACGCGCCTCCGCACTCTCAGCCTCCGTCTCAACCGCCTTTCCGGTCAGCTGCCGTCTGACCTCTCCCAATGTGTAGAGCTCCGGAACCTTTACCTCCAGGGAAACCGTTTCTCCGGTGCAATCCCCGCTTCCTTGTTCGACCTTCACTCCCTGGTCCGCCTGAATCTCGCTAGCAACAACATTTCCGGCCAACTCCCACCGCGGTTCAACAATTTGACCCGTTTACGGACGCTTTTTCTAGAAAACAACCAGTTTTCAGGCTCCATACCGGAGCTAAACCTCCCGAATCTCATACAGTTGAATGTTTCTTTCAACAACTTAAATGGGTCTATTCCGAAGAGTCTGGAAGCAATGCCGGAGGATTCTTTTTCCGGGAATTCACTTTGTGGGAAGCCTCTTGGTGTTTGTCCCGGTGGTGATGCTACCCCGCCGGTAGCACCCGCCCTTGCTACCGGCGGAATCGAAATAGGAAGCACGAATAAGAAGAAACTCTCGGGCGGAGCGATTGCAGGGATTGTAATTGGATCTGTGGTGGGACTGCTACTGCTACTGCTATTACTAATCCTGTTGGTGGTATGCAGAAAGAGGAGCGGGAACAAAGCCCGTTCTGTGGATGTTACAACAATAAAGCAACAAGAAATGGGCGAGAAAGAAAGCGAAAATGGCGGGGGGTCAGTGGCAGCTGCGGCGGCTGCGGCGATGACAGCGAATGGGAAGGGAGAAGAGAGCAGCGGTAAGAAGCTGGTGTTCCTGGGAAACACTAGCACAGTGTTTGATTTGGAGGATCTTTTGAGAGCTTCTGCAGAGGTTTTGGGGAAGGGGACGTTTGGAACAGCTTACAAGGCAGTTCTTGAGATGGGGACTATTGTGGCTGTCAAGAGATTGAAGGATGTAAGCATAGCAGAGGCTGAATTTAGAGAAAAAATAGAGCTGCTTGTTGGGGGGATGAATCATCAGTGTCTGCTGCCTCTCAGGGCATACTATTATAGCAGGGAAGAAAAGCTTCTTGTCTATGATTATATGCCTATGGGAAGCTTGTCTGCATTGCTTCATGGTAACCACCAAAATTCTTCTTCTACTACTCTACTTATTATGGATGGAACTCTCATTCTTCATTCCTATTTTACTTACTCACTTCATAAATTTGCTTCTATGTTTCAAGAAAAGACCTAAACTTTATTTTTAACAAAATTTTCTTTCTGCCAATATTGAATTTGCCAACAACTCAACTTTTGCTACAACTTGTATGCTGCTAGCTAGGCTATAGTAATATCTTTTTTCACTCTACAGTGGATAAGAGTGTGATATGCTGCTTAGATTATAGTGTTAGTGTTAGGGCCAAGAACTTGGGTGTTGTTTGTCTTCAGTCTGTCTCTTTTCTTGGTGTTGTGTGTTTTCATGCTTTGATAGTTTTGTAGTTTTGTGTTTGGCATTAGCTACTGCAGTTTAGAGTTTACTTCTCTTCTAATTCTTCAATATATATGTAGCTATTAAATTAAGCTTTCAACTGCTGTGGCATAGGTAAGGGTGCTGGTAGGACACCATTGAACTGGGATTTGAGGTCAGGCATTGCCCTTGCTGCTGCTCGAGGCATTGAATACTTGCATTCTCAAGGCCACGCCGTCTCTCATGGGAATATCAAATCATCCAATATTCTCCTAACCAAATCGTATGAAGCAAGAGTCTCGGATTTTGGCATAGCCAATGTTGTTGGACCCTCGTCCTCTCCCACCCGAGTTGCTGGCTATCGAGCACCAGAAGTGACTGAACCCCGCAGGGTCTCACAGAAAGCTGATGTCTACAGCTTTGGGGTATTGCTGCTAGAGCTTCTTACTGGGAAAGCACCCACGCATGCCCTCTTGAACGAAGAAGGGGTCGACCTGCCACGATGGGTTCAGTCAGTGGTTCGCGAGGAGTGGACTTCTGAAGTCTTTGATCTTGAACTCCTCCGCCACCAGAATGTTGAGGAAGAAATGGTGGAACTCTTGCAACTTGCCATCGATTGTGCAGCTCAATACCCTGACAACCGACCCTCAATGACCGAGGTTGCAAACCGGATTGAAGAGCTGCGTCATTCAAGCTTGCGAAACCAGCAACCCTCTGAACTTGTCCCTGAAACTGAGTAAGGGAGCATTCACTCTATGTTTGAGACATTGAACCAAAGGAAATTGACACAACCAAATTTGCTCATGCTACACAAGTTACTATTCTTGGGCATTATTATCTTTTATAATTAACAGCTGATGCTCCCACCCCTCAACCCCCATTTATTGTGATTCTCCATTGTAGCACTAGCATCTTAGTTTCCATTTTATTTCTTTTTTTTTTTTTTTGGGAGTTGCAGGTGGGGTCTGTTATCTGTTACATTTTTTCTTGTTGGGTGGATGTTGTGCCTGTAATTATTACTCCAGCTTTTACTTTTGCTTTTGGCTTTGCAACCAGTCTTGCGGTGTTCTGATTTTGAAATCTCTCATCTTTCATTTTCATTTGGGGGTGGGTAGTTTGCTACACCAAATTTTGTACTGTCTTCTATGATTTCTGATGGTTGTCGCCGTTTATATTCATTGACTATCGGGTGAATTAATCTACTGGACTGGAAGCTAGTGAGATCAGTTCACATGCTATAATCTGTGCAATTACCAGTACCCTGTTTTGTATTTACCATATCAAATAATTATTTCTTGGAGATTGATGACTGTTTTATGTGCTGGAACTGTTGCCTGTTGGAAGTTAATTACAGAAATCAAGAAATGACTGGATTTTACTTGTACTCCATATTCATTTGACAATGTCAGTTGGACTTCTTGATAAGTGCAAACTCTATCTCATGATGTCTCTCAGACTATGTTTGGAAACTTGAAAAATAATTTTCAAAAATAATTTTCTGGCTTCCCGTGTTTGGCAACGCATGAAAAAATAATTCCACCAAAACACACACAACAACCCTCACTCGCTTTGGTTATGGTTTTCCTCAGTTTTTTTTTTTGTTATTTTTTCCTTAATAATGTTGTTTTTAATATTNAATAAGAATATTAAAAAAATAAACCTATACAATGAAAAAATATAGAATTAAAAAAAGAATAATTGAATACCTAAATCAATTTTTATATTTGTAAAAACATAACATGATGCCAAGTAGGATGATCATATAGACAAAAAAGATAATTATGTTTTTGCAGCCACGTATGTATATATTGATTGATTTTTAGAAGATTAGAGAAATTAATTGTACTGAAGTAGTTTTGGGCAAATTATATCGTGGACCATGGTCCACAATGCATTGTGGACCATGATCATAACTGATACTGCAGTTGTGTTGAATGGATACTACAGTTGTGTTGAAAAGATACTGCAGTTGTGTTGAAAGGAAACTGCAGTTGCACGAAACAGAGGCCGCTCATCCGTTCCACACAACTGCAGTATCCGTTCAACACAGCTGCAGTATCTTTTCAACACAACTGCAGTATCCGTTCAACACAACTGTAGTTCCAGATGAATGACATGGCCTCTGTTCCGCACAATTGCAGTTCATTTTCAACATAATTGCAGTATCCTTTCAACACAACTACAATATCCTTTTAACATAACTGCAGTATCAACCATGACTCATGGTCCACAATGTGGACCATGGTCCACGGTATAAGTACTGGTAGTTTTGCTGTCACACCCGACATATGAATTGACCCAACATCCCACCTTGCCACGCATCTGTGTTGTTAGTTGTTACGTTGGTCAACTATTTCGTCACAACACATTATTAATTTCTTGATCCAATCCTTAATCCACCACCGTTAGCTTCAATTCGTTGTTTGATGCATTCAAACACGTTACTTATTTTCTTAATATCTTGCCCCACTGATTCAATGCTGCCTTAATTGTATTTTGAAAGAAGAAATTAGTGTGTTAGCTAGGCTTTAGTTCCATTCTAAAGGTGTGTTTAATTCATTGATTTATACTTCAGAAATGAGAATCGAAATTATAGTTATTCTAATTTTCACGTGTGAACCAAACAGATTCTAATTATTATTTTTAACATACATATTTTAAAGGTAAAATTGTAATTTATGCATCTCCATAATATGTCAATTATCAATGTCACCCCTGAATTATTGTGGTGTAAATATTGCCCCTTAATTTTTAAAAGCGGTACATATATTGCCCCTCCCGTGGTGTAAATATTTCCCCTCCTTTGTTACGGGAGGGGCACTATATATACCGTTTTTGAAAATTGAGGGGCAACATTTACACCACTAATAATTAAGGGGTGACATTGATAATTGACATATTATGGAGGGGCAAAAATTACAATTTTCCCCATTTTAAATTTTGTAATTATTATTAAATTAAAGCTACTTTTATCCAATATAAATACAAACTTTCATTTATTATATTCATAAAGGGAGCCATCACAACCAACTTCAATTATTATCATATTATATAAGATCATTATTAAATTAAAATGCAGACCGCAAAATACTTTATTTCTTTTCGTGTTTAAAGCAATATATCTAAAGCATGAATTAGACAGCTCCGTATATATGATTTTAATTATATATTTACATTTACAATTTTTTTTTAACGATAAGATTTAGAAATCAATCCAAAATCTTGTATCCGTCGAATATGAAGTTTATTAAAAATAATTTTCTATAAATATAAATGACTGTATTAATGCTTTTTTTGTTGTTGTTGTTGTTGTTGAGAAGAGACTGTATTAATGCTAGTTATAAGAACAAATAAACAACTGTACGGATCAGAACAAATATATTCCTTGTATTCATTTTTGTACAAGTGAGTTGAGATGTTAGGACATTAAAATATTAAAATTATTTATACAAGACATATTACAATCATATTACTTGACAACCAACTCGATCTAAGTCACACGAACAATGTAATGTTTTGATAGACTAATAGTGGATGTAATTTTTTTGAAATGGTGTCCAATGCTAACTCTGCCCATTAACCAGTCAATAAAATTTATGGACTAATTTACAAATAATGAAAAGATATAAAAACATTTCTTAAGTATAAAAGATATAATAATCCACAACTACCTAATCAACCAACCGTCCAGACTCAAAATTCCATTATATATATATATATATATATATATATATAATCCATAAACTCTACTGTACATTTTAATTAATGTTATAAACTAACCCACCACGCACTCTTATCTTTGGCGGGCCATCTATCTTGTGATGAATATATATAGCGCTCAACTTTCCCTTAGCTTGGGTATCAATTCAAGAAAATCGTATCCATGAAAACCTTAGCGACCATGGTTGACGCTGCGTCGTGGTACTGCGGAATCCTGGTGCTGTGTCTACTACTTTTTAGCTCCGTGAAGGAGAATTATGGAGGGGACGGCGACGTTGTTCATCACGTACGAGGTGGGAAGCTGCAGCTGTCCAACAACAGGGCGGCGTGCGACGAAATCTATGTGGTCGGAGAAGGGGAAACTCTGCATACCATCAGCGACAAGTGCGGCGACCCTTTCATCGTTGAGCAGAATCCACATATCCATGATCCTGATGATGTTTTTCCAGGACTCGTCATCAAGATTACTCCTACTATAGCTTCGACCACCTAGCTACCTACATACATACCTGTATGTATTTGTAGCTTTTTCTCGTTTCTTTTTCTGCTTAATTTCTTCATTCGATCACTTCTTTCCATCTCCATCTGTATATATATGCCAACTATATACATGTATAATAAGGATTGAGTATATATAATTATAATTTATAGGCATATGCAATATATTTATATCTTTATAAATTACGATTTGAGTGATTATATTTTTTATTTCAGAAAACTATACATTTGATCATTTATTTATGCATGTGCATAACAAATTTGATCTTTTGCTTATTCATATCATCACTTTTTGTCTCAACCTCCCCAAATAAGTTATTTGCAACTTAATTAAAGTATTTTGGAGATATATAACACTAATTATGGGATCTAATTCAAAGTGTTAATGCACTCCTCAGCACTCATGTTTTGCACACTGGATGGTGGAGGGCATAAATCTAAATGCTCAAGCTCAAATTCACTTTGCCACAGCTAACAAAACAAATTATATATATGAATTTATTTTTAATTGAGTGTAAATAGATTCTTCATTTTATTTTATTATACAAGACAAAAGAGTGCAAGGAAAACTAGTAAAGCTAGCCTAAAATGAAAAAGTAATTCAGACTTATTCAAAATGAGATGGACCATACTATTATATTTGAATTTAATTTAATTTTGTCTTATTGTGTTAGTATATATTATATTGAACCTCCTTAACGTTAAGCCATAAGGATCTTGGCACATCCGCACGCAGGCCATGGTTATGTTTGATAAGAAACGTAACCAACAAACAGAGTTGATAATGTTATTTTAAAAAAATAATCCTATTCATTGTACTAACAAAAAAAATGATTTAAAACTCTATACGTGTACGTACCGGAATAACTCTATCGAATATACATTTTAACAATAGAGTTTGTATGTTTTTATTCTTAAATTTTCAAATAAGTTAAAAGATAAAGGGAATATAATATTTTTTCAATGATTTTAATTTTAAAAAAGGCGGCATCATTTTCCTCTTCCTTTCACACGCAAACGCAACATATGGTTCCATATATGACAATACAGTCACATCCAGGTAGACCCAAACCACATTTACTGTCCATCCGTGAATACAAAGTTTGAAAAATAAATTGGGAGAAGAAAAGTTTGAAAAATAACGTTGTTTCCTTCCCTTAAAATTGATTCTCTATTATTTTGATAACATCATATTACATTTATGATGTAGAAAAGCTTTTTTGACTCTTGTGTATGTAGAGGAACTTTATCATCATCAGTTATTTATAAAGTCAGCACAATTATATTACAATAAAAAAAGAGTTGAAATCTATGTTTAAAAAAAATCTAAAAAGGAAATTATAGCCTTCTCTATAAAGTTAACACAAAAAATTCAATTTTGCATGTGGACACTAAGTGTTGTTATGTTCATAAATTAAAGGTAATCAATAATTAAGCCCCCTTTTTCAGCTTAAACAGAATAACCAAATTAGTGGACAATTATAGTTGAGATGGGTGTTTCAAGTATGATTTCTTATGAAAGTCATCTATTGGCCTTCTTTATTAGATTGTACGGAGTAGTATTTGTTCATCTATACATACTTTCTCAATCTGTTGAAGCACAAAGAGTCAATATCACCTCGATCTCATGACCTCCCATATGACAGAGTCACTACATGTTATCGGAGCATCCATCTTTAAGAGCAGAGTTTTAAGATAATTTGATAAAAACAAGGTGTAGCAATTCAAGAAAAACAATACGTTGGTTTGGTCACAAAACTTGATGGTGAACTGATGCAGTGTGAGCGGGAGTGTGAAAATGGGTGTAAAGTCGAACCACGATGATTGGAGTTTATGGCACGTAAGGATTAATTACCTATAATCTAGTCACTAAGGTCTTGAAACCCATAAGGATCCAAGCAACCATATGAAGGATTAAATATTAACAACTAAGAGGTAACTTTGGAATTAAGGATATAAAGGAAAAACTAGACTAAACTAGGATTAAAATCTATTGGGAAGAATGGGTTAGATTAGGTGTATTACTCTATTGATGCATTAACACTTGAGTTGGGGGATGATCTATAACCCTAGGTTCTTGATGCTAGCACAAAAGAATCCAAGTTTCCACAAGGATTAGAACAAAGGTTGCCCCATTCCAATGGTGTATCAACCCAAGTTCTTGAAGGACAAAAGCTATTTAAGCCCCAAATCTAC
>CM008332.1:49034114-49047204 GCA_002525835.2 Ipomoea batatas | reverse complement strand
TCGCTTGAAAGGAGGAATCGAAATTGGTTCTCTAAATAGGAGAACAATATTGCTCCGATTTAGCCTTGAGTCTGACTGCAGAAGGGCGTGGCTACAAGGCAAGTCGACGGTAGAGGGTGCGACTGTTTGGATTTCCAGGTGGACTCCGGACTGGAATGCTTTTTGCGATTCTCCTCTCTCGCTGGTATGGTTCAATCTCCCTCTTTTGCCTTATCATTTATTTAATCCACAAGCGATTGAGAGAATCTGTTCTCCGATTGGAAAATTCGTGGACCTTGATTCGGCGACGAATCGAAGGTCAAGGCCAAGTGTGGCTAGGGTTCGTTTAGAAGTAGATATATCAAAACCAATTTTGGACGGTGTATGGATTGAAATTGGGAGTATGGAAGGAAATCGGCGATTGTGGCAGAAAATTATAGCGGAAAGAGTTCCGAAATTCTGTTTGCGATGTGGTCGTGTTGGCCATATCGTAGATGGTTGTTGGGGAGCCAAGGGGGGGAGGAGACCGTCTGAGCCGGCGGCGAGGAGGGTGACCGAACTGGTGGAGGAGGTGATCGGAGGAGACGATCTCTCGAAGGTGGACGGTGTTGAGGCGAACGGCAGCCCTGGGAGGGTTGTGGCTGAACAGAGTGGTGAGGACGGGTCACGAAAGGTTGTGGATCCGGGTCAAGGGAATGGGCCTCTGGGTCGTGGATCTGGTGGGCCAAGTGAGGCTGATTTGGCCCAGATGGCGGATGAGATCATTTTGGAGGCTGCAATGGATCATATTGAACGAATTGTTGAGGAGGTAATGCAAGAGGGGGCCACTGGGCCTGACCAAGCTGAATTATCTAGTCCTAGCATTAATTTTAATGTTTGGGCTAAGGATATGAAGGAGAAATTGGGCCCAGAAAGAGGAAAAATTATAGATGAGGCTAAAGAGGAGGTAATGGGCTTCTTTGTGAATGCACATAGAGAGTTGGGTCAAGAAAAATATGATGAAATGGAGGCAAAATTGCTTGAACAAGCTGCTGTGATGTTTGATAATAAAATAAAGGAAGCCAAGAGAAGTCCAATAGCTCAGGGCAGCGTGGTTAGACGAAGGAAAAAGGAGAAAGGTTTTAATATGTCTCCTACTCTACAAGTTGTTGGACTTGATTTTTACAATGATTCGGATACTGAGCAAGGAGAGGAAAAAGGGCTCAATGAGTGGATTGAGGGCTTGAAAAGGAAAAAAGGTTATGAGAAGGGGTTCTGTAAAATGATTGATGAAGCACAACAAGAAGTGATAACTTGCTTTGATAAAGCTTTGAGAGAATCGGATATGCCTTGTGTAAAGTGGGTTCACAAGGCTACCTCTTATATGTTAAGTAAAATAGAAGGATATGAGGAAAAGAAGAAGATCCGAGCGGAATCGGTTAAGGTTGGAAAATGGGTAAATTTGTTAAAAGAAGAGGTGGGTATGGGTTTGATCATGGAGGCTTTAAGAGAAATTAAGTCTTACATGAGTGTGGTCTATGACTGTAATCAACAGGTTCATGTGGAGGATGAAAAGGAGATGGCGAAAAAGGCATGCATAATCTTGGTAGAAATTATAAATGCAAGTCCAAAGGGTGCTGTTCTTGGTCCAGGAACAGTTTTGGGCCGGCAGTTGCATGGGCATATTGAGTTCTTAGGTGGGAAAATATGTAGGTGGGCTTGGAGAAGATTTGGGCCTGGGTACCCAAAGGAGTAATGGATGCAATTTGATGAATGGTTATGGTGAGTGGCTAGTGAAAATGATGGCAAATTTGGATTGTTGCTAACTAGAAACATTTGAAAAATGGTTGTTGAACGGCATTTTGAGCAGAATGGAATTGGTATGTTAGGCTAAAGGGAACTACTGGGCTATAGGAAGGATCACATAATATGTTTGTGAGATGGACTATGGTGAGTGGGCTTTGATGGGTCGTGTGATATTGAGATGGTTTGGTATTAAGTTGAAGGGCTGAATGGATTTAAAAGAGATGATGGGCTTGGTTGGTTTAATTGAGATGCTTTTGGGCATCAAATTTGAAGAAATGTTGATGATGGTTGTTTACTGGATTTTGAAGGGATTGATGAAGTGGAGCTAAAAGGTGGCTTTGAGAGGGATTTAATTTGATTTTTGGGCTGAATTGGTTTTTTGGTCAGGGTCGTATGGTGAGAATGTTGTTGTTGGGCTCATTAAATTGGTGAATGAAGTTACTGAAATGGAGAATTCATTGAAGGCTCATTCTTTGAATCTCCATTAAACATGTTATGGATTGGAGTTTTGATAAGGCCGAATGGCCTGTGTGAATATGTTAGATTTTATTGATTGGGCTGCATGGAATTAATAATTGGTTTGTGTGGGCTGTAGATGCTGGGCCGTATGAGCTGCTGGACCGTTGAGGAGGTGGCAGCACAGTTGGGCTGAATGAAAGTCTTGGGCTGAATGATCCATATTATTCTTAGAAGACTGTGGTTTTATTGTAGCCTTATGGGCCTTTTTTCATTAGCTAGATATAGCCTTTTGGTGTTAGCCCACTTTTGGGGCCTTGTAGATTTAGGGCTTTGTTCCCCTTTTCTTGTTTGTTAGGGCTTTAGCCCCTTTAAGCTTGTAGGCTTTATAGCCATTGCTTGAGCCTTAGGTCACTTTTGGGCCTAAGGCGTCTGTAAGGCTTCGGCCTCTTTGTTTTGATCAATAAAGTTGATGGTTTGAAAAAAAAAAAAACCCTAAACCCTAAACCCTAAACCCTAAACCCTAAACCCTAAAACCCTAAAACCCTAAAACCCTAAACCCTAAACCCTAAACCCAAGAACTTGAGTCTTTCCGGTTTCGCTCCCACTCGTTCGCTCCGGGTTGTCGCTTCTGACTCAGCTCGGTTCGATGGTTTCAGATGCAGAGCTAACCGCTCCTCCTACTCGCCTCTCAATTCCGGTTCAAACTTCGGCAACCGCCCGCCCACCGAGATGGCTCCACTTTTTCCCGGTTGTGACTACGAGCACTGGCTCATAGTCATGGATAAACCTGGAGGCGAGGGGGCTACCAAGCAGCAAATGATTGATTGTTACATTCAAACCCTAGCCAAAGTTATCGGGAGTGAAGAGGAGGCTAAGAAGAAGATATACAATGTTTCCTGTGAGAGGTATTTCGGGTTTGGATGTGAGATTGATGAGGAGACATCAAATAAGCTTGAAGGCTTGCCTGGAGTTCTCTTTGTTCTTCCAGATTCATATGTTGACCCTGAAAACAAGGACTATGGAGCCGAGCTGTTTGTGAATGGAGAGATAGTTCAAAGGTCACCTGAACGACAGAAGAGAGTGGAGCCAGTCCCCCAAAGAGCACAAGATAGACCCAGATATAGTGATAGAACACGTTATGTAAGGCGTCGTGAGAATACACGGTAAATACAGTCAGTCTTGATAGAAGACCCTATTGTTATTCTAATGGGTGAATGAAACCATATGTGATGAATATACTTTTTGCAAAGATAGTGTACTTGTATTGCTCCTAAAAAAAATAAATAAATAAATAAATAAAAATAAAAAAAATAAAAATAAAAAATAAAAAAAAAACCCTAAACCCTAAACCCTAAACCCTAAACCCATGCCAGCCCATATATTTTATGCCATTGATCCACCTAAGGCAATTAAGATTGAAAGGCTTTTTGCACAATTCTATTGGGGGAAGGAGGATGGAAGACAGAAACACCATTGGAGCTCATGGGACACACTTGCTAGGCCAACAATAGAAGGGGGAGTTGGGTTTGTTGGCTTAAATGAAATGATTGGGGCAGCAGGAGCAAAACTTTGGTGGAATTTCAGGCAAGGTGGAACCATGTGGAGTGAATTTGTTCTGATAAGGATGGGCTTTCAAATTGTCTCTAAATGCTCTTGCTGTGTGCACCCTGGGATGGGATGGGGGAGACAGCAAGGCAGGTATGGGAATATTTTTCTAAGTCAATGGGATTGGGGATCAAGGTGAGAAGTGCAAGGCATGTATGCTATGAGTGGTGGTTGAAGGGCATAAAAAACAGAATGAGGAAACCCTAAACCCTAAACCCTAAACCCTAAACCCTAAACCCGGACAGACGCCATCGCTACACTGTACCTGAGTAGCAGATTATCAAACGCCATCTCAGTGGTGGAAATGGGGAGGCGAATACTGAATGACGCATTGAGGACGATCGTCAATGCTGAGAGGAGAGGGTTTGCGTCCGCCCAACTTCAACCCATATCCAATGTCATGGCTAATTTCCTTCAGATTATGAAATATCGAGGGTATATTAAAGGCTTTGAGGTAGACGACCCTCATAGAGTTGGGAAGATAACTGTCCAATTGCTCGGAAGGATCAATGATTGCCGTGCTATCTCATATAGACAAGATATCAAAGCTCAGAACATTGAGAACTATGCAAAAAGTACCTTACCAACCCGTCAGTGGGGCTATGTTGTGATTACAACACCAAATGGAGTTTTGGATCATGAAGAAGCAATTCGGCAAAATGTAGGTGGTCAAGTTCTTGGCTACTTCTATTGAACAAACTGAAGACATTAGTACAAGAAGGGGGAAGATCACTTTTGTTTTTGTACATTGATGGAATTGAACGCAAATCAATGTCATTGCAACAACTCAAAATCATTAGTGTCGTGTAAGAGACTGAACCTATTTTGTTGTAGCAGAAGACACTAAAATAAGTTGTTCGTTTAGGTGGATAGGGATTCCTGATTCAATTCCTCTGAGTCATGTCCTGGTGGATTTTGAGGCAGATTTTCTGATTATATAGTCTGTTTCTTGTGGTTGCCTAATGCAAACATGATTTTGACCAAAAAAAAAAAAACCCTAAACCCTAAACCCCAAACCCAAGCCATTTTCGCCTCCCACTTTCTCTCTCTAGGATGCTCTCCCTTCTCTCTAGAATTTGACTTAGGAATTTGACAAAATTTTTTCTGGAAAAAATCGCAAACTGCCGAAGGAAAGCAAAACAGAGGCAGGCAATTTACGATCTGGAAAGGAAATGGCGGGGCCTGCTGTGGCACCGCCAAGCAAGAATGATCCGGCAAAGGCTACGGCACCGGAATCTGCTCGAGAAAAGGCTCAAGAAATCCGATCGGAGCAGAAGGAAACTGGAGATCCAATTCTGGACACAGACCAGAAAATAGAGAAAACTTTGGCGGAGGATCGGATTGAGAATGAGAATAAGAATGTGACGGATCCAAAATTGAAATCGCCAAGTCTGGAGGCGATTTATGGAGCATCAGGGCAAGAACTGCTGCGAGAAGGGAAATCAAGTGAATCCAAAGCAAGCGGGAATGTGAATTACGAAGAGGAGAACTCAAATCACTCGACAAAATCGTCAAGTGACTTCTCTGAAATGATCAAAATTCGACTAGGAAATCTTGATATGCCGGTCAGTCCGAGAATGCTAGATGAGCTGATAGAGAAATCCAAGAATGGAGAAGGTGATATGGAAACATTATTGTCAAAGTATGTAATGGAGGAAATCCAAAAGGCAATCAAGCGAAAGGCAGCTGCGATGATAGATAGCTGTAAATTAGAAGAAGAATTTGCAAAAGAAATTGACAATAAGGTTGAAGAGATGTCCAAAAATCAGAATGGAGTGATGAAACCAGCAGATGAGAGGGATTACTTTGTGCCGCACGAAAATTTGAAACAATCTGAAGAGGATCATGCTAGAACTGGACAACAGAATGTGATCAATGATCCAAAAACAGAAGAGGAAAAGAAAGAAGAAATATGCACAGAACATGTTTGTGAAAAGGTAGCAAAGAAGATCCCGGCCACTAAGGTGGGAGTGAACATGCAGAAAACCAAAACCAATGGAACAGGCACCTTTGAAAATGATAGTAGAAGAAACATGAATGAGAAGGGAAGATTTAACAATCAAGGCATGACAAAGAATGCTGGTGGACAGAGCATGGATCCTAGAATGAAAATGGGAGAAAACAATTATGCTTCCTTGTTTGCAACTGATCAAAAGCAGGCAAGGCAAAGCATTTTTGCAGACCTTGCTCAACCAGAAATAACAGAGAAGCAACCAGAAATTCACAGGGGGATCCCAGCTATCAGATTTGAAGAATCAGAGGTGAAACAACTCAATACAATTGAGGATCACCTTCTGATTGGCAAATTCTCTTGGGGCAGACCAAATTTGGAGGAAATAAGAAGGTATTTTTCAACAAGCTTTATTCTGAAAGGGTCAGTCACCATTGGGTGGATTGATCCAAGACACATAACAATTGCTTTTTCAAGGGAGGAAGACTGTCTAAGTATTCTGATGAAAGAGCAATTGTTATTTGAAGGAAAATATCCAATGAGGATTTTTAGATGGACATTGGGCTTCTCCACAGAAAAGGAGTCCAGTTTAGCACCAGTGTGGATCAAACTTCCCATGCTGAGTGCTAATCTGTCTAACCAAGCAGCCTTGAAACAAATTTGCAAACCAATTGGGAAGTTTCTGGCTGCAGACTTTGCTACACTGAACTTTACAAGACCCAGCTTTGCAAGGGTCAAGCTAGAAATTGATCTGTTGAAACCTCTAATCAGAGAGGTTTTTATTGGTTTTTCAAAGGAAATTGGAAAGGAGGATGTAGGGTACATACAAAGAGTGGAATATGAAAGAGTACCCTACTATTGCTCCAAGTGCTATAAGCATGGTCACACTGGTGACCACTGCAGAAATGGTATTTTTTCTAGTGTTGGTGCAGGTACAAATGAGAATAACAGAGGAAGGAAAATGGAGAAACCTATCAATAAGCCAGCTAGGAGCATAAGCAGGAGAAGGGTGGTGAGCCCTTTTGAAAAGGGGAGAACACAAAACCAAGGGATGGGAGCAATCCCATCTCAGAAACAGAAGCAGAATACTGGAGTAGAACAAGGAGGCCCTTATCAATTTGATAAGGGTAAAGGAGTGCAAAAGCAATGTCAGGCAGAAACAAGTAAACAAGGTGAAGAGAGGGGAGAAAATGAAAGAAAGAGGGATGATAAAAATGAGGGGGAACAAAAGAGGGTTTGGGAACAAAAGGGTGGAAATGGGAGAGGGAGAGGAAGGGGAGGAAACATGGGAAGGGGGAAAGGGGAGAAAAAGGAATGAACAATGAGAGAGAGGGGGAAAAAGAAGCAGGGGATTGGAAAAATCCATTTCAAGTGTTGGCAGAGGAGAATGATGAAGAGGAGGTTGGGGAAGAGGAAGATAATCCAGGGCCAGGGAATGATAAAGAGGATGCCAAAGATAGTGATTATGTTGTATCTGAGACAGAGATCAGTGATGAAATGGAGGAAGAAATAAAGTTAAAGAGAGATGAGGTGAAGGCAGATGAGGAGAGAAAGTGTAAGGAGATGAATGTGACTCCAAGGAAGCAGAATGATGATCATGTTAAGGCTAAGGCCTCTGGGAAGGGCAAGGGCTCTTCCAAGAAAAAGAAATGAAGATAATCTGCTGGAATGTGAGGGGAGTGGGATCACAAGGCTCCCTTCACAGACTTAGGAATTTGGTGAGGATGTTCAAGCCTGGAATTGTGGGGCTTTTGGAACCATTTAGAGATAAAAAGAGGATTGTGGAACTTGCTTTCTCATTGGGATGGAATTGCAGCAACTGTTTTGCAAATGATAAGATCTGGATCCTATGGAAGAGTGATTGGGATGTGCAGGTGGTAGATGTGAGAGAACAAGTTGTGACTGTGAAAGTGAGAATGATAGGGGTGGAATCTGAGGTTTGGATTTCAATGGTATATGCAAACTGCAAGAAGATAAGAAGAAGACAGTTATGGGAGGATTTGGAAGAATTGGCAGAAGGGGATATAGGGAAAGGGTTATGGGCAGTGATGGGTGATTTCAATTGCATATTATCACCAGAAGATAAGAAAGGAGGTCTCAGATACAATATAGAAAAAAGTAGAGAATTTCAACAGTGTATTGATGTCACTGAATTAAGAGAAATATCATACTATGGCAACTCATATACTTGGTGGAATGGAAGGAATGGTGAGCAGGCAGTATGGAAAAGGCTGGATAGATGCTTGATAAATGGAAATTGGGAAGCAGAGTTACAAACATTTGTGCAGCATCTATCCAAAGGAACCTCTGATCATTCACCTTTGTTGGTGAATATTGAATTGAATGTCAGAATGGGAAGAAGACAGTTCTCTTTCTTGAATGTTTGGTGTGAACATGAACAATTTATCGAGGTTGTGAAGAAGACTTGGGAGGAGGGGGTGGATGGAAATGAAATGTACACCTTCATGACCAAACTAAAAAGATTGAGAGCTGTCTTGAAAAAATGGAATTGGGAGGTCTTTGGGGATATATTTGCAAAATTAAAAAAGCTTGAGGGCAGGGTGAGGGAGGTGGAAGGTGAGATGCAGAATGATCCAACTGAGAAGAACATGATAGAGTATAAAAAAGTTCAGGCTGAGTTGCAAAAACAGTTAAGGATAGAAGAGAGGTACTGGCAGCAGAAATCACATGTGAACTGGGTAGTGGAAGGGGAAAAAAACACAAAATATTTTCATAGCTTAGTGAAGGAAAAAAGAAGAAAGCAGTACATACATAAGATAAAAAATGATGAGGGGGTGTGGGAGGTGGAGCAAGATAGGATTGCAGATTCAGCTGTTAGATTCTTTCAGGATCTATACACTGAATCTGATATTGAATTTAACCCAGAAGTTTATAGTTGCTTGCAGGGACTGGTAACACAGGAGGAAAATGAAATGCTGACAGCAATACCAACAATGCAAGAGGTAAGAGAGTGTGTGTTTAGCATGAAAACTGAAAGTGCTGCAGGGCCTGATGGCTTTGGTGGAGGATTCTACCAAAGTTGTTGGGAAATAATCAAGCAAGATCTCTTCAATCTGGTAAGGAGTTTCTTTCAAGGAAAAACACCAACAAAAGCTGTGACCCATACTGCAATAGTTCTCATTCCTAAAGTGCCAAACCCTGCAACTTTTGCTCAGTTTAGGCCAATAAGTTTGAGTAACTATTGCAATAAGGTCATAACAAAAATAATGGTAACTAGGCTAGCTAATGTCCTTATCAAAGTGGTCTCACCTTATCAAGCAGGGTTTGTCAAAGGTAGAAATGTCATTGACAATATCCTGCTTGCACAAGAGCTATGCCATGGAATCACTGCCTCCAATGAGGATGTGGTTCTAAAGCTAGACATGACCAAGGCATATGATAGGATGTCTTGGTCTTGTGTGGCCACTGTGATGGGGAAGATGGGGTTTTGTAATGAATGGATTCAAATGGTAGAAAGGGCAGTAGGACATATCTGGTATTCAGTTGTTGTGAATGGGGTTTCATCAGGATTTTTTCATGCAACAAGAGGTTTAAGACAAGGTGATCCTTTGTCACCAAGTCTTTTTGTTATTGCAGTAGAACTGTTATCAAACCTGATTAGAAAAGATGGAACCTCATTCACACAGCCCAAAAATGGCCCCCCAATTCATCACCTATCATTTGCAGATGATATGGTAATATTTACTTCTGGTAAAGGGGGTGCCATCAAGAGAACAATGGATGCTTTAGTGATGTATGAAGGCCAGTCTGGCCAGTTGGTAAGCAAGGAAAAGAGTGCTTTTTTCATGCATCCTAAAGCATCAAGAGAAGCTGTGAACAGAATCAAAAGAGTCACCAAATTTCATAAAAGGGATTTTCCTTTCACATATTTAGGCTGCCCTATTTATGTGGGAAGAAAAAAGATTGCTTTATTTTCAACTTTGATTGCTAGAATGTCTGCAAAGTGTGGAGGATGGCAGAATAGGCACCTCTCCCAAGGGGGAAAGGTGGTACTAATAAAATCTGTTTTGCAGGCAATCCCAAGTCATGTCTTTTATGCTATTGGTCCCCCTAAGACTGTAATAAAAAAGATTGAGAAAATATTTGCTGATTTCTTTTGGGGGACAATAGATGGGAAGGCAAAATACCATTGGAGCTCCTGGGGCAATTTGGCAAAGCCAATACAGAAGGGGTGTGTGGGGCTGACTAGTATGAGTGTGGTGGCTGAGGCAGCAGGGGCTGTGGTGGAGCTTTAGAACACAAAGTTCTCTGTGGGGTGATTTTGTAAGGGCAAAATACTGTCAAAGGGCCCATCCTGTATGTAAAACATGGCAGTATGGTGATTCCCAAGCATGGAAGAGACTGTTGGAATGTAGGGAAAAAGCTGAACAGCAGATTGCATGGAAAGTAGGCAAGGGAGATGTGAATGTCTGGTGGGATGACTGGGGAGGTGAGGGAGCAGTGGCTAGGAGATATAGAGTGGAAAGGAAATCCCAATCAAAAGAAAAGGTTAAGGATGGATGGGAGAATGGAGAGTGGAGTTTCAGGGGCATGAATAACCAAATGCTACAGGAATTGCAAAGAATTAACATTAGAGAGGAGGTTGAAGATCAGGCATACTGGAAGCTGACTAAGAATGGAAGGTTTACTTTAGCATCAGCAAAAAGAATGATAGATCAACAAGTTGAAGAGCATGTGGCTGAGCTGTTTTGGTATAAGCATTGTTGGAAGAATGAAGTGCCATGGAAGATGTCATTTATAGCCTGGAGAGTATTCAAGAATAAAATCCCAGCAGATGATATTTTGAGAAAATTTGGACATCATATAGTGTCAAAATGTCCTTGTTGTAGAAATCTAGAATACTGTAGTCTGCAGCATATGTTCTGCACAGGGGAAACAGCAGCACATGTTTGGAGTTACTTTGCAAATTCCTTGGGGTTTATAATCCAAAGAAGAGGAATACATCAGTTATGTTATGAGTGGTGGAGAAGGAATCCAAAAAATAGATTGATCAAGTTTTTGGCTCAAAGGCTGCCCATGGTTATACTGTGGGAGTTATGGGTACATTTTAATCAATGTAAGTATGGAGGGGAATCACCATCAGAGAAAAGGGTAATTTTCAAGGTAGCAAAAGACATGGCAGATTGTATCATGAGGAAATGGCCTAATTGGGACCCATTTCCACCCAGTTGGCCCTATATTCTGAGGAGAGCAGAGGGGTTTGGATGCAGGAGAATCATTTGGGAAGCAAGCTGGTGTAAACCACCAAGAGGGTGGCTGAAAATCAACATTGCCACCAAAGAGAAGAGTTGTGGTTTTTTTGTCAGAAATTCTAGAGGAGAATTTGCTTTGGCTGGAGTGTATTCTGGGGATGGGAACTTAGTGGAAAGGGTATTGCAAGATTTTGTGGATTGGTGTAGAAGGAGGCAAATAGGGCAGATTGAGATAGAGATGGAGGAGAGGATGGGAGTAGAAGGGATGCAGGGAATGAATGTGAGATGGAGGAGGTGTGATGGGAAAGTAAACTGTGTTGCAAGATGCTTATTAGAAAAATGTATGGGAATGAATATGGTGTTTAGAAGAGTGGGGGTTTTGCCTAAGAACTTCATGCTATTGTTAAGCCTAGAAGGGTATCCACACTTCAGCTCCCTTCCTGGCTGTGACTTTGTTACAGTAACTGATGACTGCAGAACTTGGGATCCAGGGGGATGGTAGGGAGATTCTGATGAGAGCAGGATTGGCATGGTTTTCAGGAGCATGGCACTTCAGATGGTTTTGATTTCATTAAGCTGCTGCAGCTGACAGATGTTTGCAGCTGATATTGTGATGTTTTGAAGGGCTGATGATGGCATAGATCTTTGATCTGTGGTCTGAGGCAGGTTTGATGAAGAGATGAGATGAAGTGGGCTGATGAAGGGAGAGCTAATTGTCTTACCTGAGGCACCATTTGCAGAAGCTGAGTCATTCCAGAATCACAGGACATGCTGACAATAGGTAAGGGTGAAGGGCTGTGGTGGGAGTGATATGGTAGGGGGTTTTACTTTCTGTTTAAGCTTCAATACCATTGGCCCTTTGCTCTTTATCATTAACTCATGACCTGGGGGGTGATTTGCATGTTTGTGTGCTTGTGAATGATGACCCTTCTCTAAATCTGGATTAGGAATAGACTAGGCTACTGTCTGATATCCTTTTGCTAATCTAGGGAGGGGGGTGACCTTTCTTGGCTTCTGAAAATTTGAAAGCATGTGAATATGAGAAAAGGGTTGTTTATGAAATCTGAAAAAAGGATTTGGAAAGGTTTGTTTTGAAAATTTGAATGATCAAAAGATCAACACAATTGAAAAGGATATCTTGAATTTGGTATGTCTGTTTGAATGTTGTTTGCTGAAGCTGCCTTTACCTTCCCATTGCTTAGAGTGAGAACTGTGAAGACCTGCCCTGGTAACCTACAGAGATCTGTACAGGGTATGGTTAGTTGAAACTCTAAGGATGGGAACCTATTGCTACCATTGCTAGTTCTACAGGGCAAAAGTGATTGCTTTGTAAAAATGTGAAGATCCACATAAGGTAGTCATCCTGTGGGGCTAGGGTGGGTCTCATTGCTCTAGTTGTTTGGCTGCAAAGGCACCCTTGATAACAATGTAGAGATCTGCACAAGGGTGCTGGCTGACTGCTTGAGGGTGGGGGCATAGGGGGGGTTATTTTGTTCTGTTTGCTGGATAATGCATGGTTGGTTTGGTCTCTATTCCTTTTGTAGATTTGGAGATGGGTCATGATGACACGAGAATAGTTGTGTGTTTGTATAATCTGTGGACTTTGTTTGCATGATGGGGAAAAACCATGATTTGGATAATGAGTTTTTGAAAAAAAGAGCATGGGTGTAATGGTGAGTGGTTTAAGCACCAAGTAAAATCTTGCTTCTATATCACTAACAATGACTACCTTTTACCCTTCTTAGGGTTGTTTGTGTTCAGTGATCCTTTGGAAAGGACTATATGCTTTGAGCACATTCGTTAGTTTTGATAGTAGAAGAGTTGTATTTTGTAAGGCTAAGAGGCCTCTTCTTTTTGGTCACTTTGGGGCCATGCTCATTGTATTGGCTTATGCCTTTTTGATGAAATCAATAAAGAGCAAAGTTTTATAAATAAATAAAAAAAACCCTAAAACCTAAAACCCTAAACCCTAAACCCAGGGTTTAGGGTTTCAAGTCTCAAGTCTCGGGTTTAGGGTTTCGAGTCTTTGAGTTTAGGGTTTAGGGTTTCGAGTCTTTGGATTTAGGGTTTTGAGTATTTGTATTTAGGGTTTCGAGTC
>CM008332.1:49000813-49012365 GCA_002525835.2 Ipomoea batatas | reverse complement strand
TTGATCAAGCTTGCATTTTTCTTCATGAGTGGTTGCCTATTAATCATGGAGAACATTCCCCAAGTACCTCTTCTATCCCTATGGACTCCTCTTGGACAAAACCACTTACAGGGCGTTTGAAGATCAATGTTGACATTGTGTTGGATTAGTGGATTTGAACAATCATAAAATAGGATTGGGCTTTGTTGTTAGAGACTCCGATGGTAGTGTGGCGGTGGCGAAACAGTTATATGAATTGGCTGCTATGAACCCAGAGAGGTTGAAGCTCTAAGTCTCCGTGAGGGATTGAAATGGCTCAAATCTCTCCATCTTGATAATATTCAGGCTTAAACGGATTGTACACAGCTGGTTACTGCCCTCCACAACGATCACTAGGCCTACCACAGAAAGCACTGCCCAAGAGAAACCGTCCAGTATTTGCAATAGCAATCCATCAATTGTTATACAATAAATAAGGGTTCATATTGCATTGTAAACCTAAATACAAAAATCTTACTGTTAATCGTACATGTAAACAAAATTTGATAATTGCTGACATATAATATGATAGTTACTGTACAACAATTATTAACCAATACATAATATGAAGATTATTTTTTAGACTAGGTCTATCTTAGCTTGCATTGTAGACCATGTTCCATGTTATAATTTGCCGCAATCCAGTTTAGCATGTAAATTATAAAAATATAAAGTATAAACCATTCCCAGGAGCGCCAATTGCAAAAAATCGTTAGCATTTTCAATTAAAAGCTTCAGTCCCTGCAACTCAGGCCTCGTCGGAAACTTGAAATGAGAACTCGGTTCCTCTGCACCGATTACTCCGTCTCATCTGTGATCCAAGCCACAGATTTCCTCCGCCTCCCTCTTCCTCACCTCCCGCTTTCTTCCTCCTCTGAATTCGAAAACCTTCATCGTTTCGACCAACTGTCCATTTTCAGCATCGACCTTGGAATCAAACAATTACCGATTGAAAAAGCTCTGTCTAAGTTCCTCTCCGAATCCTTCCCCAACTTCATTGATGTTGAAATTCATGATTTCGATAACGCTCCATCTCACTCTGAAAAAGCCGCCTCTAGCAAGCTAACAAGTTCCATTTCCAACCAAAATGCTGAGGTAATCTTCGACCTCAGTTATGCAAGGATCTTATGTTTAAGTCTATTAATTATAATCCATTTGATTTTTTAAGTAAATATATCTGCTGATTAGTATTGTTATGCGTAATTTGACGTTGGCGTCAGTGTACACGTATGCAATGCGGTCTGACTGATATAATGATTGTTAAATTGTTCGAGCTTTTGAAGAGAAGCAGAATTCAACGTATGTTATATTTTTGGTTTTATGTACTGTTGCTCAATGGTTTCAAGAGCAATACTATTTAACATAGGTGATGGATGCTACCTTTATGTATTAGATACTAATATGCATAGATTTCCTTATTTTTTTCAGCAAACATATTAAACTAGTTTGGAAGCCTAAAACAGAAACTAAAATCAGATGATTCAAGGTCATGTGCATTTTTTTTCATATAGTTCTTTTTAATTCCTAGTTTCTTACTGGAGAAATGGTGTGTGTTTCGCTCTCTTTTGCGGGGACAATCTGCTCAATGAAGCAATTGATAATGATATCCAGAACTTGAAACTCTCACCATGGACTATTTTACACTAATTTGGATTGTTTGTTGTTGCACTTCTAATGGTCGCGTACATGGTAGGGTTTGTGCATATCACTGTTATGTATCATCTTACCAGTGTGGTGTCTGTGCTTGGAGATGTGCATGGCCTCAATACCATGATCAAGAGCCAGGGCCTGATCAGGGGTAAAATGAATATATCTGCTGTCATTTTCCTGCTGTTGAACTTGGTTGTCTTTGGAATTCAGGAAGGGTTTGAGTACTTTGTGGTGCTTGGCTATGGAGGTGGAGTTACAGGGAGGGTAGGGTATAGAATTTTGTTTGTGTTGCTGTTGGCAATTTTGATACTCTTTGGACTCATCACCCAGACTATCATCTACTTCATCTGCAAGTCATATCACCATGAGAATATTGACAAGTCCTCATTGTCTGATCATCTAGAAGATTATATTGGTGAATATGTTCCTTTGAAGTACAGCTTGAGTCATTTCATGTTTAATATGCAATTTTTCTATCGCTCTTGGTATTTGCCAAAGAAATTACTGGTACTTTGACATTTGAGGATATAAATGTTTACAGAAATATATGATTAAAAAAGAAGAAGAGAGAGAATAGCTAACAGCCTAACTAACTCCTTCCAGCTAAGCTAACAGAATAGCTAACCACTACTGACATTGATTAGGCTACTGACTTGGGATTTTCTCAGCTGATTTAGCCTTCTCTAATAGTTTTAAGATGTAATGATACATTTCTCTGCAGGAAGACAGTATTCTCATTGATGGTAAGCAAGACACCATATTTGACAGTCTACAATATGAGATTCCAGAACTCCATTCATTCTTGCTTCCAATGGTAAGCCCCCATATTTAAGATTTGATCTGATTCATATGTGATACATATGCTTAATTATAAATGCCTTTACCTAAATTTCTTTATTTTTTCCCAGCACAAATCTACCTTTTATTTTGAAGACATGAGGATTCTTACTGACATTTCCTTTGCTGAAAAGAAGGTATTTAACATTTGGAGTAAAATAATATGGATTTATATACTGTTGGAATATTTCTATTAGTTTATCCAGTGGAAGTGCAAATAATAAGGGAATCAATGGTATGGATTTCTATTATAGGAAATAAATCTTTTTGCTATTTGGTTCTTAGATCTTATACCTTATCCACATTACAATTGCTTATGAGACAGTTGAGACTCTGAAAGCTAACTACTAAGTTCTATATATGTGTTTTTATCCTGAATTCTGTTTGATATCTTCCCTTTTATTTTTATCTGAAACTCAGAGCTTATATATATTACTCCTTTCAGGAAATGCCCAGTCCTGAAACCATGTTGCAATATCCCCTCTATAGTCCACAATCAATTTATGCAGTTGATGAAATCCACTCACCTACTTTTGTGGAGAAAAAGGTTGATTATCTGGAAGATGGTGGCTCTATTCAGGGGCAATATCTTTCTCTTACTACCCAGTTTCCCCTCTTTGAAGTTGATGAAGCAGGTTTGGGTATTTTGATTGATATACCCACAAAAAATCAGCTTCTAATTTTTGAAAGTATTGAAATCCAGTACTTGATGGGAGGTGATGGAATGAGTAACTCAGAAGGGCTATTGGATTCTAGAAATGTTGATTTTTTAGAATGTGTGTCAGATCACTGTTTACTGGCAAACAGATTCAAGATGGAGATACCTTTTTTGAATTACTCCTTTGAAGCAGATATTATAAGTTTCTTAGAACAAAGAGAGAACTCAGATGGTGGTTCAATTTGTCTGAGAAGTCCAATGATATTTGAGGAATTACAGTTATTTGATTCAGCATGCCCTTCTCATTTTAGTGAAGTCTTATCTGATGCAAAATTGAAGATTGAGAAAGAAATGCCTCTAGAATCTAGAAGTTTAAGGAGCTTTGATGAATTAGTTGTTTGCCAGGAGCTCACTATGATTGATAGCTCTTTTAAATCATTGCCTGCGCCTCTATTTCCGGACAAAGAAAAAACAAGGTCATTACATTCGCATGTTGAGGAAATATTATTTGAGTTGGATACACTGCATTTTTTTGTGTCTGATGATTTATATTTAGATTGGCATATTCTAGAAGAAGTGAATCATACCTGTAATGCAGACTCTCTCTTTTCAAAAGTCTTGGAGAATGTTTACAACATTGATTCTGCTTTGGAGTTGGGTGATAATGAGAAGCTGGTGTATGATTTTATTCTCTCTGGTGATTCTCCAAAGGCGTCAAACAAAGAAGAAAACAAAGAAATACTGCATATAAGTTTTAATGACATTCCAGAATTTCCTTTGCCTTTGGGTGAAAAATCTTCTAGTAAGTTGCACATCGGTCGAAATAGAGAGGCATCAACTGGAGGGGAATCATCCAAAATTGTTGCCAAAAATATTTCTTTACTTGCTGGATCTTTCTCCCAGTTCAATGACCTAGATTTCCTTTTAAATCCTCAAGACTACACAAGAGGGAAAGAACATAAACAAACTAATCAGATACCTGATTTTGGTGCTGTGGACTGGAACAACTCTGATTCCCAGAAAAAGAATCCTCATTCTCTTTCATCCCTCAGTGGAAGTGATAAGTTGGAAAAGCAGCAAAGCTTTATTTCAGTGGAAAATAATTATGACTCTGGATGTATAGAAACATTTGGTGGAGATGAAGTTTGCTCTACGATGCTTCCTCAATGTGCTTCATTCGATAGATCAGAGCAAGTTCACACAAATGACTACTCTTTCCCTGACACTATCATTGTTGTGAACACACAAAACTTTGACAAACAAATGGTAATATCCAGGAGAAACACATACCAAAAGATTCTTGCACTGGAGAAAAAAGGAGCTCAAGTTATAGAGCGTGACTTACATCATCCTGTTGATGTCATAATCAGTGCTGCCATTTGCATTGCATGGTATGACTGCAAAAATATTGCAAAGAAAGCTACTTCCTCAGATGAGGCCTTTTCATGCTTGCCGCTATGTGTAGAAAATATTGCAGCAAGTATTTTAACATCGCTAAGCTTTGCTTTTAGTGGCTGTATACTGGTAATTGCCAACAATACTCTTTTATTCTAACCTGTTATGGAATTCTTTCCACTCTTGTGCATGCATGTAAAGAGTACAGAAACACAATAGTCAGTGTATGGCTATTATAATTTTAGCGGCTTGTTTCTAGAAAACAAATACTGCGTAAAGGAACAAGATATACGCCTGTGAAGGTGAACCGAGATATGTAGTGTATAGTATTTCACATGCCAAGCATTGCTCCCTCGGATCCTCTTTAAAGTTGAATATAGAGTTCAAATACTTATTTTACTTTACATTCCAGGTCTTTGAGGGAGAGAACAGTTTCCTAGATGGGATTATGGAGTCGTCAGATGAGCTATATGCTGCAGCAGCTAGCCTGGGAATTGATATACAGATCTTCTGCTCATATTGTTCTGAGATGACTGAAAATATCATATTATCTTGCATTGAAGCTGAATCAAGGACAAATAGAGGCATGTTTCCTAAAGTGTCCGAGTTAGAGACGTTGGCAGAATCTTTCCTTACTATGTTCCCTTCAATCAATCCACTTTCAGCTCATGCAATATTGTCTTCAATGAGCATGCTTCTTGAGTTTCTTGAATGGTCACCTGAACAAAGATTTCATGTAGTTCAAAAGTATCAGGTTTCTTATGAAAGCATTTCATTACTAAGTGCTTTGAGTAGATATGGGGAGCGTGAGGAGTCTAAATCAGGAATGACAGAATGCTCTTCTTCAGTATCTTCTGTTCCTGGCTCAGAGCCTCTTCATTTTGGAAGCAACTCTGGGATGAGAAAAAGAAAGTATGCAGGGAATCTTCAAGATCTTGAAGACAGTCTCCTCTGCACATCTGACCCCAACTATTCATGGATTTCGGAAAAGACAGATATATTTGATGAGCTTGGGAAGTCCAGTTTATCTTTTGACAATAACTTGTTTGGTCAACCCCTTGAATTGGAGACCAATATGACAATGAATCCTCATAATTCATCTCAACCCTACGATTTTCAGACAGCAAGAGATCCTGAGTTGGGAGATGAAATGAATAAAGCTGATGTTACTTCCATTGGTGCATGTTTTCCTCCAAGACAAACATTGGATGGATCTGCTATCAACAAAATGGATAGACAAAGTGGCAAGGATTCTAGAAATGCATATACGGATTTTATAGGTGAAGTCATTGACATTGAGGACACACATGCAGTCAGTAAAAAAATCTCTACTGCAAATTGTGCATACTTGTCACCTTTGCTGCATGAAGTGGATCAGGACTTGACCACACGAATCCCTAAAGCTGCAAGAAAACTGTCTTTTGGTACAAGCAACCTTTCCACTTTTCCTACCTCTGATAAAATCGACTCTTGCTCAGATGTTTGGATTTCTATAAGAGATCAAGGACAAAGCTCCAGAGAAAGAACTAATTGGCAACCAGGAATTGGTATCAACAGAAATAGTACTCTACTAGAGTACAATAATGGGGTCTCAGGAGGAGCCCAATCACAGAAGGAAGTACAGAATTTTCATGACCACTTACTGCAAGAGAGGAATACAGTGACACCACTATCAAGTGCAATAAACTCCTCTCAACTGCTGCAAGGGTCACCCTGGACAATTGAATTTCTCAACAGAATCAGGGAAAAGAGTAGATCACGCCAGCATTCCATTCTTTCTAAAGTATCTGCCCCTAGTTATGGATACCCAAGGACTAGATCGAAGGGAACTAAGAGGAGTCCATCTATTTTTGAATTCTACAAGTACCAAGGACAGGGTGCCTCAGAAAGATCAATTGAACAAAAGAAGCAAAAGCGAAATATACGGCCATCATCATCATCTAAGGTTGAAATGGCTTCTGCTTCACACCTTCCAACATGGACAACAATTGATAAAAAAGCAAAACAAGTACATTTACTGAACCTCTTGTTAGACAGACTTACTAAATTATTGCTGTATAGTCATTGCACATTTAACTATTTGCAGATACTATCTTTTGCAACAAATGGAAGTGGAGGGCAAACTAAGCTGGTGTGGAGTGATAGAGATTCTCACACTCCAGGCAGAAGATTTTAGCAATTTATTATGTCATAAAATGTGCTCATACACATACTTGGTTTCATGATTGTGCAACAAAAATTTATCTTGAAACTTTGTATTCCTAGGCCATTAATACTAAGAGCTATGGCAGAAGCAACTTCTTGTACAAGGCATGGCTGAATGTCACGAACCCCTCAGTCTCTATTGTTGACAGACCATGAAATCTAGGGGTGTATTGAATTCCATCTACAGATCCATTCATTCAACATTAAATGCAATGCTAGTTCTTCTTTCCATTCTTCAGATTACGTAAAGCCATGACAAGTTGTTGCCTTTCACCTTCTACCTCTGCAAATTTGAGGCTGATTTCTGAATATCTCTCTTCCATTTCCTTGAGTTCACCCTCCATGTGCTTGTTCCTGTCTCTCAGTGATGCTACTTCCATAAGTAACTCAGCAAGATCATGTGTAGTTTCAGCATGGCCATTGATCACTTCTGGCATTCCTGAGTTTATCTCTTTACTGTACAAAGAGCAGTGAATTTCAGTCTTTTGTTTTTTAATCTTTCAGCAGGGTCATCCTTAAGTAATAAAAGACAATACAGTAAAAAAGTTATGAGTAAATATAGTTTAATTTGAGTACCTTCTTAATGATGAGCCTTCTAGAGACCTCATCTCTCCACAATGGATACATTCCCCTGTACCTTGTCTTGCTTCAACTGTGACTCCATTTGAAGGTCTGTTCTCCTGTGTTTCAAATTGAGCAGTTCAGAAATATTTGTGACCATAGATGATTTCAACAAGTTCTTCAAAAAAAAAATTTGTCAAAAAGAAAGAGTAGTATTTTTTTTAGGCCAAACTTGTTGAAAGAGGGAACTTGGTGGATTTTTTCGAGCCTTAGAGTGGATGACACTATTTTAGGATTATAACTATTTCCTTTCATGAGAATAATATATTTTTTGGGGTAAGTCATGTGTGAATAATATCACTAAACACATGTAAATTGTTGTATGCTTCTTCCTTACACATATCTGGTTATTGGCATTGAGGCATGGGTATGCTACCTTGTAAAATATCTTTGTTTTTCAAAAGAGTTCTTTTTTATTTATTGGTTTACTTTTAGAGATATATTCTTTTTACCTTATGTAGTTCTTTTTGTAACAGGTATAACTAGAAGAATAAGGAAGTGATGCACTTCTTTTCTCCTTTAAAGTCAAGTAGTCAGATTTACTGCTATATGTAAATGAGTTATAATCTGTATGGTAGCCATAACAAACTAATTTTTTGCAGTGGTATGTACCTGTCCCTTCTTGTGTAGATTACTCTGTAATTCGAACACCTGTTCCTTAAGGTTTTCATTCTCTAACTTTAACTGTTCGGAACCATGAACCAATTCATTGTATAGAACTTGTAGCTTCTCAATTTCATATTGTAAATGTTCTTCAGATTTCTTCTTTTCATCCATTAGAGTCTGCATTTTGTTTGACTCTTCCAGTAATGTCTGATTGTTTTGAATTGAAAGTTGATGCAGCTCTTTCGTATAGTGATCTTTTGTTGATTCAAGTTCTTTTTTGGCTTCATGCAGTGAGTCCTCAAGAACTTTATTCTGCTGTAGCAGAGCATTAGCTTCAGCCGCTGCTTTAATAGCTAGTTTCTCCTTCTCATCAACCTTTGATGCCATTTCAACAGAAAGCCTTCTAATTTCTTGCTGAAGTTGCTCAGTTGCATTTGCATTATTTGACCTTGTTCTTCTCAAGGCCTCCTCAGCACCTAACGCCCTTTGTTCCTGCACAACTCTGGCTTGAGTAGCTGCTTCTAGATTTTCTTCAAATGCTCGTGCCTGCTTTTTCAACTCCTTCTCAAGGCTCATGACTTCAGTTTCTAGCATGCTTATAGTGTCCAAAGATTCTGAGTAATTCATTGATTGTCTTTGCATTTCATCCTCCAACCCCTCTACCCTGACCTTCAACTGCTTTATGCTGGTCAATGCTTCAGAGTATTCTTGTTGCAGTTTCACTTTTTCTAGCTCACTCTGCTCCAGCTCAGAATAGATATCCTTATTTTCATTTTTCAGGATTTCACAATCACTTACAAGTTGGTCCTTCTGTACTTTTAGCTCTTCACTTTCTTTTTTGTAGACCTCTATTTCCCTGGACATCTTTTCTATTGTTTGTTTCATTTCCTCTAATTCATTAACCTTCTTGAATGTCTCAGTGTTTTCCTCTTCATTCTGATCACTTTTGGAATTGGACATTTTTCTGGCCACACCCTCTGTGAAACATTTTTCAGATTTTCTTTTTCCGGAAAGATAAGATATTTCCTTTTTTTTCTGATCCAACATTTCATTAAGGTCTCTTACTCTAAGAATAAGTTCAGAATTTGAGTCTTCTGTCTTTTGCAGCTTCAGCTTCAATTTGCTTCTTAATTGCTTCTCATGCTGAAGTTCTTGCCTGAAGCCCTCTAACTCTGCTGTCAAATTTTCAATTTCACTTTGTGGTGCATTTTGGATTTGCACATTTCCCCTATTTTTAAACTTAAGTTCATCACACTCTGTTTTAAGCGCATCTCTCTCATCTTGTAGGTCAAAAATTTGCTGCAAGAAGTCCTGTCCCCTTTTGCTTTCTTTTACAATTTGCTTCCTCAGGCACTGTAGCTCTATTTCAGAAACTTCTGCCTGCCTTTCCAGCATTTTGATTTGATTTTGCAACCTCAGCGTACTATTTGTTTCAGTTTCTTGCACAATGTCCCTTGGGATGTCCTCCTTGGGTCTGTTTGTTGTATCTTTTATACTTCCATCTGAGGTTGAGCCCAGTGAGCAGTCTGTGGAGGATCTCTGATGGGAATATCTTTCAAGGGAATTGATACCAAAAGCAGGCTTCTGAGGCCTGAAATCTTGTTGATGACTACTAAGGTCCTGATTAACACTAATATCATCAGATGGAGGATGTCTGAGGGTGCCATTTTGCTCAGGATACAGAGATGTTTTGTTGAATTGCTCACCCTGTGAAATAAATGAAACATTGATTTTTCATCACATTGATCAGCCAAACTAGTATCTTCTTGCAAAGCATATCTTTTTTGCTTTTCTAGTGCTAGGTTTTTACAAGTTTTTTGGGGTCTTTTTCAAAATTTTGTGCATTTGTTATGTGGAATGTGAAAATAGTTACTATGGGACCTTACTTCGGTGGAGTTTGTACAGTAATCATCACATTCCAGCTCTGTTTCAAAGCTCTGATCAAATGATTCAGTTCTTGAAACTACACTTTCTTCCTTGCACCTGAAAGAAGAAAATGCTACTATATCATCTTTTTATTTTATCTAAAAGCCAATCTAGAATGGATATCTTCAATTGGTGGTTGATATTTGTGGTTTATCCATCACCTTTGGTCAGGCATTGCTTGCATCTTCTGTACTGTCACCTGTTGTTACATGAATAACATTAGATGGGTGCATCCACATATAAGATGGAATTTCATCTTCTACTAGGCAGTGCAATTTTGGTTCATGCCCTATTCATTTTCTCTTTTGCAGACAGGACAGGTTGGGGAGACTTGGATTTTAATGTCCAGTAATAATTCGATAAGGCATCTATTAGAGAGAGAGAGAGAGAGAGAGAGAGAGGGGACTAACATGCAAAATTATGCCAGAGTCTGCTGGCATAAGGGGTAGAGATAGTAATACTGGTTCTGTCATTTCAGCCAATTCTGCAAAATCCATTCCAACCTCTCCCAGAAAACCTGACTTTGATGATTTCTGAGGGACCAGCATTCAGTTCAGTGTATATATAATCTTATACCAAAGAAGGGAGATGGAGTTGGTTGGTACTTACAGTCGCCACAATGAAGTAGTATATCTTTTCTTGAAATTTTCCTGCCTTTGAATCTCTCTCTAACTTCATCGTTTCATATATAGGATTATCCCATGAGCAGGTTCCATCAATTATTGCAGCTTTTCCCAATTTTACAGTCGGCCTTCCGGCATCTGCCGGAACCAGTGAAAGTATGAGGCCTTTTGCTTTTAGTTGAGGCACCTGAAGCAGTGTAGCAAGGCAGGAAATTGACCGACTCATAAAAATTTTTTGCAAAGACCTAAAATTAATTTATAGCTTTAAGTTGAAGTTACAAGTTACCTGTGTCGCTTGAAACTGCATTTCGAATACAGCTTTGATCTTCTCCTTTTTCGATTTTGCAGACTTGAACATGATTATCCTACTATTTGGGGTTTAAAGCAATGCTGACTTGTTGACGTCTCCCCTAATTGGGTGTCTGTAGACCTATAGGTTCGGAGCAGAGAGAAAAGCTGTCATTTCATGAAGATGAAGAGATGCAGATGCTTTGCCTGGTATTCAAGTTCAAAGGAGAATAAAAGATACCAGAAGCATTGTCAATATTAAACAAACTCTTATATGGGTACACTTCCTGACAAATAATATTTTTTGTTTATCTGGAGTAAATTTCATGTATACTAACGTATATAGAATCACGCTTAGATGGATTATTATTATTATTATTATTATTATTATTATTATTTTCCTTCTGCATGTGATATATGCGATGCAGTACTCCAGATTGTCTACTAACGTTATACTGTAATTATTTATTTATCTATTTATTTATTCATCATGGTTTGGTTTTTTTTTTGAGAAATTTATTCATTATGGTTAGTCTCTCTAACAGGTACGAGTCAACTCCTTTTTTATTATCCATCACTTCCGATCCAGTGGTGAGGTTGGGCGTCATTTCTTCCCTTTCTTTTTAATTTTTTGGGTATTATACTCAGGATCAAGTATGGATGTAAATATGGTGCTTTTGACAGGTAAGGAGGAGGAGAGGTGATAGGTGTAAAGGGGATTCTGC
>CM008332.1:48990348-49000531 GCA_002525835.2 Ipomoea batatas | reverse complement strand
ATATTAAATGTAAAACAGAAATCGGGACGAAGGAATAACAAGGAAGGAAGGAAGGAAGCATTATAGTGTATAGTGTATAGTGTTGGTTTTCCTCGAAATCCAAATCCTCCTGTACAGAGTGTACACTGTACAGTACTTAAATTACTTTTGGTGGTTTTAGCAATTGGCAGTCACGTGTTTCTGTATTCATTGCAATTTGCAAGCAACAGCAACTATTGTGTGCTCGCAGCTCCGATCCGCTTCTCTCTGCGTTTCTACTCTAAACAGTAACCTCACTCCAATCCCCATCTCCCCACCTTCTCTCAACCTCTCCACTCAACACCGCCGATCCTCCTTTCCACTTTCTTTATTGGGAGTGGTGGGACTCCGGACTCGCACACACAACATTTCTGTGAAGCCCAAGCCCAAGCCCGGCCGGATATAGAGGAGTTGGTGAGGATAAAGTTTCTTTCTTTTTCTCGTTAATCACTATTTTTCTGTTTGGGTTTTATTTTTCGGGGGACTAGCTATTTTTAGTTGAAGGTTGGTAGGAAATTTTAGGGAAGGTTGTGAGTTGTGACAGACATGGGGAAGAAACAGTCCTTGCCGGATTGTCTTCCTGCAGGTTGGAAAATGGATGAATGGGAAGAAAGACGATAAGGTTAATTATCTAATTGCCCTGTCTCTATTCTCGCCTCCTATACCTGTAGATAGATTCTTCAATTCGTTTCAGATCTTTAACTTGCAATTTATCACAACTCATCCTGCCTCCACTTAACTTTTCTTCAATACAAGTTTCTTGATTTATCCATGTTGCCGGAATTATTAGTGGAATTTTATTTTTAATTGATGTGGGTTTGGGGACTAGACTGACTTGTGGATTTATTGGAAAATAGTATGCATGTTAGTAATAAGTAGCAAAAGATTCGATTTTTATTGAACTCCAGTGAGACTGACTGGAGTTAGTTGGTTAGTTGTGCATTATCTCAACCGGAAGAAAGCGTGGAAACCCCAATATTTGTTTGTTATGTGGCTAAATAACCTCAATAGCTTGGCTTTACTTACCTGGTGTTGTGTTACTGCAATTGCTGGGCTTGCTTGTAGAGAAAGAGACTCTTGATTGGGAGATAATTAGACTCTTCCCCTATTCATCCTTTTGTCACCTTAATTTTCTGTTAGAGTGAGCATCAAGCTTTTGGTGTTTTCCCTAGGTCAGCTTCAATTAAGTCACAGCCTGGTGGTCGAGTCAAGCAATTTAGTCTTCTATCGCCAGATTGCTTCAACACCTGCTGCAGGGTTTTGGCTCCTAGTACCATTTCATCCACTTATTCTGTATTCTTTAGCTTTTATTTGACATGAGATGATAGCAAATTTCTGCTCACACTTCTGTTTGGCATCTTTTCTCTCTCCTCCACTTATTTGGCACAGTTTAGTGCATTTACATTTACAGCGCAGGGATTCATTGTAGACAGTTTATCTTTAGTTTGGTTATCTAAAGTTCATCTTACTGTATTTCCTTTCTTTCTCAAGTGACATGGCTTTGTTGTTATTTATAATGTTCAACAATTCCTAAAACTTGTGATTGTAGATCTTTTCCCCTTAGTAATAGTGTAATACTGCCTCACAATATTTTTTTTTTTTTAAATAATAATAAATGTCCACGCTATAGGAGGGAAGAGTAAGATGAAGGAGAGGAGAAACATGTGAGAGTCAAAATTTCATGTCCAAGGGTTTATTTAATTCCTTTTCAATGTAGGATTTCTGAAATTGGACATTTCGGGTCATGTAACCTTATTGGAGTTTGATGAAAATTTACAAACTTTACATATTTTCCAACTTCAATACTATTAAATATATGAAGAATGAACTAATTTAGATTCTTTTCCTTTTTTTCCCCCTCCTTTTTTATTTTGGAAACTACCACCTTTTATGTCTGAACATGTTTCTTGTGTTTGTTGTAGTGTTACACTGATCCCTCCAATAAATTTAAATTCTACTCTAAGGCGGATGCTGTCCGCCATATCCGTAAGGAGATGAAGAAGAAAGGCAGTGAAAAGGTGATTTCAATAACTCTTTTATGATGACTCAACCTTATTTTTTTTTGGTCTTAGTGATGCTTTTTTTTTTCCCAATCTTATTTTCTTATATTCTTGCAAAAAAACTAGTTCACAGTTGAGAAGGCTATAGCTGAAGGCTTACCTCCAGGATGGACTAAGGAAATAAGAGTTAAGAAGAAGGGTGGCAAGACAAGGAAAGACCCGGTATTGAATTCTAGATATTTGCCTCTTAATTATCTTAAATTCTTGTCCAGCATTGGCATGCATATACTTGCAATCTTCAAATTGATGTACTTTGGTTTGTTCTTCAATCTGTATTATGCATTTCTGCCATTTCAATCAAACTCTAAAAAATTAACAAATATATTATTTCTGCAGTATTATATTGCTCCTGAGAGTGGGCAAGTCTTCCGCTCTTTGAAGGAAGTTTTTCGCTACCTTGGAACTAAAGATTGTAGTAAGGCTGAACCTGAACTCAAGGATCAAGGTCCCAACAATGTGGAAGCTGGTGGTTCTCTTTCATCTGTAAGTCTGCATGGCCATATATTTCTTGCTAGGTCCCATATATATATATATATATATTAAATTAAACACCATATTGGCGGTTATGTTACATGTTAGGTATCACTGTAAAAGTGTTGCTCTTGTTGTATCCTTCTTATGAAATGGTCAGTTCTTATCTAAGCCATCCAAATGGAAATTCAACAGAGATAGTAGTGTGATGAAGCATGTATATATATCCATACAACCAAATATTATGCATTTTGCTTAAGAGGAATTTCTTCTTTACAAGTTTAAAAGATTCGACTCCAGAGAAGACCCTGCTTGATTTGTGCCATTTCTTAATAGCATGTAGCTAGAGGAGTGCTACAAGTTGTCTGATTACTCTTCTTGCATATTACTGTCTATATTAGAATGCTGATGTCAGAACCCAAAGTGGTTTACGTATCAACTGCGCCAAGTTCATGGCATTTTGTATGTAGTTCTGAATTTTTGCTGAAGTGGAAACTCCAGGAATTCATTACTTCCTTTTTCTATCTTCTTTTGTCATGCTAAATATTTGTTGATGATTTCAGATCTCTACCAACTTCTGGTCTCTGTTTCCTTTGTTAAAATAGCGGCGCAGCTCAGACTCATAATACAGTGCGTTCTTTGTCAAATTTTAATACAAATTCCCTCCCTCACTTAGCATCTTCCCTCTGAAAACTTCACTTCTTCCTGTTTAAGGCAAACACCACAATTATTAGTATGTTTCCATGAGTTAAGTCTTTATGATGATGATTCAGTATCACTTGAGAGTTGAGATATGTTCCTCTGAAGTCTTTCGTCAAGATATAAACATTTATTTTTTGTATTTGTCATTTTCTAGTTACCTTCTGAAGCTGAAGAACGGAAAGTGGGTGAAAGCAAAGCAGATGGACAGCTTGCAATGAATGAGAGACTCAAGTTGGGCGAGGAACACGCTATAAAGCCCAATGGTACAGAATGCTGTACATCACCCCCGGGAAAGACTACTCACCTGCGTAAAATCTCTGAACTACTTTCAGTGCCACTTTGTTAGTCTATTTAATTATTTTGTCAGCTCATTTTAACACTTAAAACAAATTTTAAATTCTTCTATGAGAGCTTAGAGTGAAAATGTGAAGAGAAGTAAAATACAGCATTTGTGCTGACAATATGTGAATTTTGAATTTTGTAGTTTCTGTTGCTGATTGGATTGGGATTTAAACATTTGGTGCAGGTAAGAAAGGTGCTGTAATAGAGAACAATTACGTGGCACAGGTAAATAACTTGGAAAGTAACAAGGATAGTGATCCGGTTGAATGCCAACTTGTTTCAGCCCACATAGCGAGAGAACGTGGTCATGAAGAAGTGGTACCACCAGCAGGCAAGGAGGTGGTGGAGAAACATGGACATAAAATTATCCAGAAAAAGAGGAAGAAATTGCGTAACAACAAAATGGCCAGCTTACCTCGCCGAACTTCCAAGCGTCTTGCTGGTATTGAAGCTGATGCATCTTTGGAACTGAAAACAGATAATCAAGGCTCTCAAGCTGCAGCAACAAAACAACAGGAAGGCCAGACAAAAGCAGTTGTCACTAATAATAATTCCAAGGATACCAGCAATTTAAATGAAGGGATTGAAAGGCCAAAGACTGGGAATGCGGCTAATGAAAAGAAACAAGAAGACGATGCTACTTTACCCCTGAAAAAGCTTCGTTCTCCAGATCCAGATGGAAATGACACAGAAGTTGGTCCTAACATTAAAGATGGCAAGAAGACTGAAATAACTCCTGAATCATCATCATCGTCATCATGTGTCAAGGATATGTGGATGGATCCATGCATAGACTTTGCAATAAAAACTCTTACTGGTGCAATACCCATCGGAGATGAGAAGAAGGTGGATGAGACCCCACAGTCCTCCCTCAGTTGTTCATCTGCTGGAAATCCACAGTCCTCTGTGGAGTTGCCATTTGGGGGGGACATATGGGCAGATCCATGCTTTGCTTTCGCTGTAAAGACGCTTACTGGCAAAGAGATACCAATCACTGATGATTTATCTGCACAGAAGGTAATTGAGCAGCAATGCAGTGCAGCGGGTCCTCAAATTACCAATGGCTTACCACAGCCTCCAAGTATTAGGCTTGATGATTTTAGGCAGGTCAATAATCTTTCAGCCCCCCGGCATTTTAACGTGCCAGAGAAGCCTTTTTACAAGCCACAGGGTCCAGTAGCTCCTCCTCCTCCTCCTCCTTCTGCATACCAGAACAATTGGCTTGCTAAATTCGGTTCAAACCAGCCTTCATCACTGTGTTGAGGACACAACAATTCTGTGAACTTAGAAAACTCTGTGGGGTTACCAGGCAGAGTAGCAATTCTGTTGTAATGGTGTTAGTTAGTGTAGTGTGTATGTTGAAGCGTCCTGATTCCCGGAGAGAGTATTTGGTAGTGTTCTCTCTTCAAAATCAAGACAGCAGCTTTCTTAGACAGTTGATTTTAATAAATAAATACTGGGCAGAACATAATTCAGTTTATCACAATTGCTTCTTGGTGTGGATGCAACCAATAGTTCAGATAGTGGATTGTGATACTGAGCTAGCTAAAATGCTAAATAAATGTATATTTTGTAGAATGATAAAAATATATTTCCTTCCCTTCCATTCACTTGTTTATCAGCAGCTTTACACACCACCACCCTAAGGATTCACATTCACAAACATCACTAATCTCCCAGAAACAATACAAAATGCTCACTTACTACAGACGGGGGCCCTCGGCCTCCAACTACAAATGCCAATCTTGTATATTTCAACCACACTGTATTCTCAACGTTGGATTACTTTAAAAGCCACCACCCGGAGGCCATGCGTCTTTAGGCAATCTAATATGGGTCAAGACATTGCAATTCCTGACCTGTATAATTTATCACAACACCAGCCAAGCCAAGACAACAACATGCGAGTGTAGGGTGATTTCATCGTTAACTGCTCTGTTCACAAAGTTCCATCCCTCTATGGATATGTTTCCAAGCCAAGGGGGTGGTTCAAGCATTAATTTCAGCATTACACTGATTCTCCCTGCTGCAGCTCCTTCTGCCCCAAAACATGCTTGAGCACGTAGTTTTCTCCAACCTTACTCCCCCCATCTTCTCTTGCTCCTCTGATGTCGATTCTGATTGATGGTGAGACCCCTCTTGAGCTTCATTATCTCTGGATTCAAATGTCGGGCATGGCCCCTCATTGCATGTGCACAAAGGGATAGCAACAGAAGGAAAGGGGTTACACGTGGCAGGACAGAAAATATCTGAAGAAACTGAAGCTACACGGTTCCTTCTAATATTCTGTGCACTGCTAGATGTTGAACGGTCGTCGTCTTGCTCATCAGTATGAAGCATGCATGGCGTACATAAGCTTAGTGATATGTGCAATCTAATTTCCTTTGATGAACAACCAGGTAGTTTGACAAACGAGACAATGCCATGTCTGCAAAGTGGGCATGGAATGGAGCCAGGTGGACCCAACAATTCAGATGGGACATTGCTTGCAGAGCAAAGGTACAGAGCACATCTCACACAAAGTGCATGCCCACAACCTGAAAGTGTACAGCATAGTAGGAAAGAAGATTTTCACTCCCTAATTTTTTAATTTGTTCCAACAGTCGGAAGTAAAATTTTAATTTGATGTGAAAGCAAAGACAAATTGAATGAGCAAAAGAAGAGTGGACCTTCAGCAGCAACAGAACATGTTCTCTCTAAGCAAACTGCACACGTATCAGCATCATCAGAAGGGGTTGCTGAGGACTGCAGCCCATACTCTCTGCAACAATGAATCCCAATAATCAATGCCATCTCCTCTTCTCAATCTCATTGCAATGCAGATATGCATTATTAGATCAAAGACTAATATCATTTTTAGGCATGTGGTAATATACATATAAGTTCTGCTCTATATTTACTAGTTTTTCAAACAAGTAACAGGAAACTATCAAATTTTAGCCTAAATTTTTCATAGGTAAGCAAATAAAGCAAATGTGCATTATACATTACTTCATTTGGTTGGTATTCACAAAATTTTATGACCATGAGATAATATTTGAAGCCACTCATCAGACCCCAGTAGTTGGATTGTCTAACTTGCACAATACATACATGAATGAAATGATAATTACCTGGCAATGTCAAGTACACTCAAGAGTGGCAATGACAAATAATTAGAAGATGGAAAGGACGGAATTATGGAATCAGAATTTGGGTCAAGTAATGGCTCAAGCCAATGACGCCCCCACGTCCTGGCAACATGAAGAGGAAGCCACCTGGCAAGAGAATCTATCTGTTATGCATGCCTTCATGATTGGTGTTATAGTAATGATTATCTTCATTAATTCCATGCATACAAGTTATAAGGAGAAAATAAGGTCTAAACATTACCCATTGCAATTCAATGTCAACCGACTGGCACCTCTTGCGATTAGGATCTGCAGAATAAAGAAAAATTATTGTAAATTGATTGGAGACACCAAGTTCAAGAACATCATAGAAATGAATACTTTTTTTTTTCCTATTGGGTGATCAGAAGTTTCATTTTGCACCCTAGACAGGATTGTAACCACAAAAGTCACCTGACAGCATTTGAGATTTCCCCCACATGCAGCATAATGCAAAGGAGTGCTTCCAGCTCCTAGAAAATGATGTATTTGAAAATTTTGATTTTACGCTCTAAGTGAGAACACACAAAATGTATTTCAAGACTTATGGAAATGTTATACCTATAAGATCCATTGATGTTCCATAATGAAATGTAACAGCTGATACATTAGCATGAAGATCAAGCAGGAGCTGTACACATTCAAAATATCCATTCAATGCAGCCATATGAAGAGCAGTAATACCACCATCTGCAGACTTATTTACAAACTTTGCCAGAGCACTGCAGTGGAATAAAGCTAAATATAGTTAATGAAGAGCTAGGCATGGAACTTTATGATAATATAGATCATTTATTTTATCAAAATAAAATAGAAAGGAATGCTCAGTTCCTACAGCCCTTCAATGTGGGGCACAAATTTCTAAGCCAGAATATAATATATTAATTGCATTTGATTTGAAAATGGCTCTACTCCATGTTCCAAGTGATGGACAACAGGAAAGGTACTCCAAGTGTTCTCATATAGCATTTGGGTTATTCTAGGAAAACCTCATTGGTATGATAAACTGATAAACATTTTTTAACTCTCTTAAATTCCTTCAAGTTTTTCAACTGAAGTGTTATTGCATAAGAGATCAAAGTAGCATTCATCATCTGAAGTCAGAGATCTAGCAATAATCTTTGCATATATACATTATAAATATGAATCATGAAACTGAAAATATAGGCCATCAGAGCAAGATTAAATCCCTTACCCCTGATCGTGTTTGCTCTTTGAATGAGAACTTTCACTTCTGTCAGCAATTGTTTCAGCATGTACAGATTCATAAGAGGAACTGGGAACAAAATCAGCCACCACAAGTCTTATGCACCTGACATGCCCATTCACTGCTGCAAAATGAAGAGCAGTCCGCCCACTAAGATAGTCTGCTCTTGTAACCTGAGGAGGAAATGGGGCCATGGGGAAAAGGGAAGAGGGGGTGACATAAAACCACTAAACTATTCAAAGTTGCAGATTAACCACTAGAATTTTAAAAAGCCAGCTATAGCATACTAAAAGTGGGTAATTTTACGTTTGGGCATTTTTAAGATAGCCAGTCATTGCCCATTGGAAAAAGATATCATGTCCCTCTCACTCCTAGCATGAGCAGAATGAAGGGCTTAGTTGGGAAAGAAATTATGTGCAAATTCTTCTATTAAAATGTTGTTAAAAGTAGAAGAGCACTATAGATTTGGCTACACAAGGCTTTAGCTTTGCCCTTGTTCTCTTTTACATAGACCAGGAGACCTGTTTTTGGCAAGTAATTGTTTCAGAAATGGTATTAATGGGCAAATTGCTCTCCGTTAAAATTTGCAACCATCCAATGGTAGTTGTTTCTTCTGTACTTTATTCCAGATACCACACTGATTTAAAAATACTCCCTTATAAAATTAAAATGGAAAATCAACTAATCATCAAAAGGAAGGATTTTGAGAGACCACAGGGTTACTAAATTGCATTCAAAAGAAAAGACTAGAAATTTAATTATCCATTTTTAAGACATGCTAAAATCTGTAGGGATCAAAAAAATGGAGGTATAGTAAGAAGTAAACTCACATTGCATCTAAACAGAAGAAGAGTTTGAACAACTTCCCAGTGGCCATACCGACATGCTTGCATCAATGCCGTCTTGAAAATACAAATCAAGAAAGAATCAGATTTAACATAAAGATGCATTTACGCAAAACCAAAATTGAACACATATCCCCCAAAAAGATAAAATGATGATATGATCGACTAACCAACAGAAGAGGGTGGGCCCAGTCTTACCTGACCACAGTAGTTTTTAGAATTCACATCTGCACCATTCTCAAGCAGCAATGCGACAATCTGAAAATTTGCAGAATTAACACGGAAAAGGAAAAAGATGAGGAAATTGAAAATGAATGTTTGAGGCAGAGTGAAAGAGAAAATGGATATGACCTCGTTGTGACCCTTAGCAGCTGCAAAGTGAAGAGGCGAGTTGAGGCCACCAAAAGTGGAGTACTTTGCTAAATACGGGTTGCAATCAAGCAGCATCTTGGCTTCTACATAGTCACCGTCCCTTGCAGCTGAGACTAGCCGCTCTCCTGATGCAGAGCACCCAAAGGAGTTCCCCATCTCTCTCTGGAACAATCTCAGTTTCTCTCTCTAAATCTCTGAGTATATACAGACGTGTGCTTATGTACTTATAAATATAGGCAGCTGTTTTTTTCTTTCCAATGTATGTATGCATACAAATAAAAACAAAACAGAAAAGGTAAAGGGTGGAAATTAGTTCAACTGCCCATTAAAAAAACATTAGGAAATATGGAATAGGATGCCAAAGAAAAAACGTCATTATATAAAATATCAATTCTAAATTAGTAGTAAAGAGAACCAGAGATCAAGTTTCACCAGCGGCAGATTTAAATCCAATAACAATACTAATAAAAAAATAATAAATGAAAATCTCTATAATTGCATTATCTTGGTAATGTGCTCCAGCCATATTCATAGGATCCTTTAAATTTGGCACAAAGACGTGTAAATTAGGATATTTTAAGAGAAACTGATACAGAATATTAATGGTATGGTCTAAGAAGTATGGAATATTTTATTTTAAAAAATTAGTTTCTATGGCTAATAGCATTTGTATAGTGATGCGGGACTGTGGATTGATTGTTTTCTCATATACCGAGTATTTTGTTTCTTTAGTCCAGCAACTTGGACTGTTGCAATATACAACATTATTGACGGGGTTACAACTTGTCACCGAAATTGACTTGTTAATATTATATGATTAAATGTTTGGACATTATAAAATATAATATGCTGCCCCGGCAAATTTTAAAAACATGAATGCGTGGTGTTTTGAATCGGAGTATGAACAAAGGTGCTGACAATAGCAACCCACTGAGTGATAGTTACTGCCAGAGACAGATAATGGCACGACCAAAATTCCAACTGTGGAGCATTAGCGGTGTAAACACAAAATAATTC
>CM008332.1:48885422-48895887 GCA_002525835.2 Ipomoea batatas | reverse complement strand
CTAGAAAAACGGAAAGATGAAGAGAAAGAAGCAGAGAGGAAGAAAAGTAGTAAGAAGGCTAAACAGGGAATATCAGTGGTTACAGTTGCACTAAGTTTTTTGGTCAACTTTGAGGACACATACAAGTTTTGGGCATTTATAGCTCGATTTCTGGATGCAGACTTTGTGGAGAAGGAGCGATGGAGGTACACAGCTCTGAATCAGAAGAAAGTTGAAGTGTTATAGTTTTGCATTGTTTTTCCCCCTTCTAATTTCTAAATCAGAAGAGCTCATAGAGGTACTGAAGGCTCTGTATCAAATTCTTATTTTGCCACTCATCATTTTGTCTTTGACTGAATTGATTCTTAGAATATGCTGTCAAAAACTTGAGTTTGATGCACGCACGTTATACAAGCATAATGTCAAGAATTAAGTATGCAGTGAAATCAAATAAACAAAAGGCCAGAAAACATAGAATTAAAATCACAAATGCTCCCTCCATCCCAAAATATATGTCACTTCTGTCTTTTACATGCATGGGAGTTTTAAGAGGGAAGGAATGTATGTCATGTTAAGCATTAACCTTGTAAATCCAACTATCAGCTTAAACTTTTAGTTGAAACGAAAAGTATCATTTAATTTACCATAAGTAGATAACAAGGCCCCAGATAATCCACACTGGAACCTGTCTGCTGACTCTTCATCAAATAAATTACAGTCAAGTCCATAGCCCATAGAGGAATTGAAATGCGCAGAACAGGAATGAAATGTCTTGTAAGCATATAATCTAATGGTGAGATAGCATCCTCAAACAGATACGACATCTCTTGTAAACATCCTCAAGCATGATATGATCAGAACAGCCCAAATTAAAAAACTTATTTTCTTACCACACAACTGATTGAGGTTTTCTTTGTACTTCCTGTCCTGGGAGTTTACTCTGCATGTCTCTACGCTCAAAGACGCCTCCTTTGTTGCAAAGCTTTGAGCTTTCCGAGTTGGCAGCTCTCCTACCCAATGTTGCCTAATACGGCGCCGTTTAAGAACACTTGCTTAAGATTTTGGGAAGGTTGTAGATCACAGAATCACTTGATCTGAGATCGTAACAGACCTAACAGTAAGCGCAACAGATAAGCTGCTGGGCTTGAAATCCACTTATCATTGCCCATGAACCAGCCCACAAAGCCCATAACTCATGTGATCACCACTCGACCCGACCTGTTGATAAAAGCCTAAACTTTAGTATCATCATAAACCTTTCTTGTTATGTTCTTCTGCAATCAAATGGCTTGGCAGCACCTTGCGTTTCTGTTTCTATTTTTGCTACCATTAATTATTACCCAAGACAATTCTATTGATTCTTTAATTCACTTACTTTCTTGGACCGATCCATGCTGTCTAGACTTAGTATACGTTCCATTCATCAGGTTGAATAGTAGTTTATATTATGATGTGTTAGGTTAGTAATTATGATGATGAGTAATGAAAAAATATAACATGTGCTTTAGATCAAATCATAACCAAAAACATATAACATAAACAAAAACTCAATTCGTAGCATCATAGTTTGTTGCTGCGAACAAAAACAAATTCTTACTACAACTGTTCGCAACAATTTTTTGTTGAAAAATTTGGAATTGAGTGGTTAGATTTTAAATATTTAAATTTGTGAAGAACAAGTTTATAGGAATTCTAATATTGTAAAGTGTCAAATGAATTTTTAAATATCAATAACTTTTAAAGTCTATATAAAAGTATGAACCAAATAATAACATACTTTTAAAAACATTTTAAAAGTAAATCAAATGTCATCAAATTTTTAAAGTCTTTAAAAATCTCGATTGTATAAACCCTAAATTACCTGTTGAATTAACGGTCGTATTTTGAATGGATGCGGGTTAAAAGCTGGATAACCTAACCCGGCAAAGGAAGTGAGCCACGTGACAAGCGTGGATGCGATTGGATAGTGAAACAACACAAAAATGTCAGGATCATATAATAGTAAACATATGATGCGTTGTCAGCATATGATTTGGGGATGCATCACCTCATCGTACTGAATCGTTGACGTCCTCAGCCACTTCCTAGGTGAAAGTCTTCTTCTCTATATTCTTTTTTTTTCTTCTTTTGGTGCTACCCAACACATAATCAACACATTTTCTCCCACTACCATTTATATGTCATCCTTCTTCTTCTATCTATTTAAAGCAAAAACCAAGAAAATTAGCATTTATTCCTTTTTAATCGGTAAGAACAGCTTTCTTCCTTGTATCATTACTTTAGCATATATTTCTCCCAAGATTGCCAAAACGAGCTAGATAACACAGAAAAACATGAGGTTTTGCCCAGCCTTGGTTCAGATCGATCTTGTGTTTGCCGTTTTAGCTAGAGAAAGACGATAGTGGGGATATATCAAAGGAACATACCATGAGTGTGTAACCTTTGGGATCTGTGGTCCGAAAATATAGACAACCATACACCATAAATTTTTTTCCAATCACCAAACATCATATCTATCCCCCCTTCAATTCCTTTTGTTTCCACTTCTTGCTTATATATTTGCAGGTTTAATTTTAGGGTTCCCGTTTCTTTGTTTATCCTTGACCTTTCTTCATACTGTTTCCCCATTTATTTGAGGATTATATTTCCATTTCTGGGATTACTTCTCCCCCCGCAGATTGAGGTCTCGAGCTGTGAGTGTTCTTCTCGATTCACCTGATGGGGGCTTTAGTTTTTGTTTTTTTGTTTTTTTTTTTTTTCTGCAAATTTTGTGGTACGATAATGAGTTGACTTGATAATTTTTGCAGGAAAATGGTGAGAGGAAAGGTTGAGATGAAGCGAATCGAGAACGCAACGAGCAGGCAAGTGACCTTCTCGAAGCGTAGAGTGGGGCTTCGGAAGAAGGCATATGAGCTCTCAGTTCTTTGTGATGTGGAGGTTGCTTTGATCATTTTCTCCCAGAATGGAAAGCTCTTTGAATTTTCAAGCTCCAAGTACGTACCCAAAATTAAATTAATTCCGATCCTTTTTCATATTATATTATTTCTATACGATGATGTTTTTCAACCTAAGACTGATCAATTTAAGGAATGAAATGTGTCTTCCGGCTTAATCAGTTGTTTAAGCAGGATTATATATATTATTGTTGCAAACAACCAATCAATTTCAATTGGTAGCATAATTATATATTTTCAGACAATCTTACTTAGTCCAATGCATGAGTACTTTTTTATGCGCTTCCCAGTAAGATCCCTTTATTCATAAACTTTGAGTGAAGCAACATAGGATGGGTTTGTGTACTTCAAGTACGATGATCACTATTTTTATCCCTTTATTCATAACTTTGAACTTCTTTTTGATCAATACAGTACTGTGTGTTTCATCTGTGGTCCGTTGCTGTGTTAAGTGCGAAAATTAAACAACTAATGTATGTACTTATATCATATATTGTATACTGAAAAAAGCTGTAAATTTCTTTAGTTTTCTCCATTTACTTTGGGACTATATTGTTTTTGAGTTCTTACTTTCTTTTGGTATGTATGTTCGAGTTTCTGCCTCTGATTTAGGTATCTTCATTTCAATCTCTCAAAAAATGAGTTCATAACTTCATTCAATTCACCAACACTAATAGCCAGCAGTTGTTGGAAAAAATAGCATTATTTTGTGGCACAAACAAGATGGGAATTAAAGGGAATGCGCACAATAATCCTAGTCTACAAGTCACTCTCATGATCGAATTAAATTAACAAAGATTAGGATTTAGGAATAGGAATTACCTTAGTCTCATGATGTCTGTGAGAAGTATGGACAAATTTAGGTTATTTGTTTCTTGATATATGATGGTTGTGATTTAAGTCCATTTAGTTCTTTTTGTTTCTTTAATTAATCTTTTAGGGGTGTAGTAGTTATTCTCTTGAATATATTCTCTTAAAACAAGACTCATAGTTTTACCTAATGTAAGGTACGTAATTGAAGAGAAGTCTCATTGCTTCTCAATTTTACTATCTGATCTCCTTCTCAAACATATATGAGGGAAGGTTTTGAACATTTATGATCAACCAAGCTTTATATCTTCCTGATCATATTCTACATTCACTATGAGTCTAATTAAGCCTTTACTGGAGAAGGAACTTTCAATCATTTACATACTTTACCAAGTTTCATATAATAATTATATTATAAAGCCGGCCTTGATTATTCAATCACTTTGCTTTGTAAGTTCCTAGATTAAGTTATTGCTTTCAATTGTTTGACTTTAAGTCAATTTAGAGAGCTATGTGTACACGTATATATTTATATATGTTAGATACATCAGAAGTGTAACTTTTATCCTTGTGTTCGATCAAGAAGCAAAGTTTGTACAAAATGGGATTTGCTAATCCCTTATCTTGTTGACTATTGCAATGACCATTGTAAGCTGCGCTCATCAATGAGAGTTGATTGAGATTGGTTATAGTAGAGGACTAAATTGGTGAGTTGCTAATTAATTAAATTATAAAGTTCTTAAATAGTGGACATAAGTGAGGTTGAATCACTTAAAAAAATATTGCATGATCTTCTAAACCTTATCTATTTATGTGTGGTTAGTTTTGCTTGCATTTATCAATCTTAATTAATGCATTTTCTAAATTTGTGTTTAAAAAAAAAAATTAGAGTCTAAATTTCAAGCTTAGCTTGGTGGACCTAGCTAGTTTTAACGTGATTATTCTGTTTTGGATATGATGAATGGTTTCAGCATTAGGCAAATAATCCAGAGATACCATGAATTTTCAAAAGAAGCACGGAGCAACAACATTGGTGGAGGGGGAGGGGCAGGAGGGCAATACATGGAGGTCAGGTTCTTCTATATATGTGTGTGTGTATTAAGTTACATTAAATTGATGCATGTATAATTACAACTACCATACAATGCTATCAAAAGATCAATAATATATCTTGGTAATGATAGATAGATTGAAAGATGAAGAATGGTGGGTGGTGAAGATGATAGACGAGGAAGTTAATTGTTAGATCATGAGTAAATTAAAGGTGAATAATTATTTTAGTCGGGCAGAAATGAATTAATCATAAAATAAAGTTGTGAATATAATGCAAAAGGCCAGGCCAACAGAATGTTGTGATGTTTAATGAGGAAAAGAGGTGTAATCATAGTAACTAGCTAGCTTTCTCTATGAAACTTTATATATATATATATTTCAATTTCTTCAATTCAATCTATTAGTTCAGTGATTAGTTACGGTGGTTCATCTGCAGCATCTCAAGCACGAAACAATTTTGATGGAGAAGAAGTTAGAGCTCCTCCAAGTTTCTCAACGGTTTCTGGCTTTGCTTAATTGCTTTCTGTGTGTTTTATATTAAAGCTTAACATAATAATTATATTATATTTTCTCCGTGTATATATATGCTTATTATAATAAATTGCAATGGTCGATCAGGAAGCTTTTGGGGCAAGGTTTGGAATCATGTTCAATGGGGGAGCTGAATGAAATTGACTGTCAGCTGGAGAAAAGCTTGCAAAATATCAGGACCAGAAAGGTATCTATCCTATCTAATTAACATCATATCATATCAATTAATTTGAAAGAAAATAAAACCTTCATAATATCATTATATATATTGATGCTAAGTTTTACCTGGAGAATCCATAGGATCAAGTTTACAAGGAACAAATTGAAAGCCTGAAAGCCAAGGTATGATAGATAATGAAACATCATATCATTAATATAATGCATTAAGGTAACTAGGTTTCAGTGTTTCTAACTGACACCCTACTCGCTCTTTCTATTTTTATTTTGTTCAGCACACACAGTTGCTGCAAGAAAATGCAATATTATTTGACAAGGTTACTTTCTTTTCTCTTGCTCTGATCTTCAAATTGAAATTTTAAATAGTCGGCGTTATCGTCATCACTAAAAATCAAACCCAAAAATGGATGAAGTTTGTTTGTTTGTTTGTTTTGGATAGAAAATTTGGTATTATTGATAGAATTATGTGTTGAGTTAAAGATTTTCTTGATAAAGTGCTGAGATTATATATATGTTTGTGACAAACTTGTGATAGTGTGGTCTGAAGCCAAATATGATACAACCACCAACACCAACACCACCATCACCCCGGCCTTCACCTGCAAAGCAAAAGGAAATTGTTAGCGGGAGTAACAATACGCAGAATTCTATGGTGGAAACCGATTTGTTCATTGGCCTTTCAGCTACGCGCTGCTCATAGTTGCATTGCTATATATATATATATAGCTTAATAAAGTTATGCCTCTCAACTCTGTTATCTGTAACTGTAATCATATGTTCATAGCAACCGACCATCTCACAATATTTCAACACTGAACAATAATCAAGCACAATATGTATATTTGATTAATTTCAGTTCTGTACTAATAAAAAAAACTGCAATAAGCAACCAGATTCCTTATCTCCTGCTGTGGCCCTCCAACATTTCATCCAATTCATGTAATTAAAATAGAAAAAAGAGATAGAAAAAGGAGTACGTATATAAGCTTTCCCAATATTTTAGTTATCAAGTTTATTATCTTGAAAATTTAAAATACTAGTACCTATACAAGGTATGTACTGTATTTAGTACGTGAAGGAGTGCATTGGGCTAGATTTAATTGGAAGCTAAGTACGATAAACATGTAGGTTTGATCTGTCTATTTATTTAAATGGATAACTGACTAGATATAACTGACAACACTTAAAAATGTAAAATTAAATAACACAAATAATAATAATATTACATTATTAAGCCCATAATATTTTACACTCAAGGAATGGGGCAATGGGCTCCTAACATCCTTAATCCTCAATCAGACACCTGCCGCCACCATGGATAGTCGACCCAGGGCCATCCTGCTCCAGCGAGATCGATCGAAATAGGAAAAAAAAAAATTTATAAAAAATATAGAGAGTGCATGCTAGAAGGCCCAGAACCAAAATTCTTTTTATGTCCTACAAAAAACTACTCCGGTATAAAACAAATAGAAAATTTTTATAAAGTTGCACACAGGATGTCAGACTTTAAAAAGTAAAAAGTAGCTAGGGTTCAATTTTAGTGAATTGTTCCAAATGAAATGAAGATTATGATTGTTCACTATTTTCAAATTAACAATATCATGATATATATAGTATGGCAAAAAGTTAAAATAAAATTCTTTTTGGTATGTAAGACTTTAGATGGCACTATAGAGCAAGAAGTTCCTCTAATAACATGGAAATTCAGATATTAGCTCGACATAATCAATTCTATTTTCCGTGAAAAAATGAAAATCGGATGAAGGTTGAAAAAAAAAATTAAATTAAGGAAAATTTCATGCAATTTAATTTGGTGTTCAAAACCTTTCATGACACGGGACGACTATATGTTGAAATTTAATGGCATAAAAAGTTGTTATTTTGTTGTAGAAATATATGCAAGTCCACCTCCGATTTGAGTCGGGTCAGAGTTGATTCAAGTTCTTCATAGTGAGACAAGATTGTTGTTGTAATGGGGGTTACAAATCTGATTAGTGCCGTTGATTGTTGTTGTTATGGGGGTTACCTTGTTGTTGGCAGATTGTTTGAGTTGATAATTTTGAACTCTCAAAATTTGAGTTTTCCCTTTTCCTCTCTCAACTCTTTTCTTGTTTGCCGGACTTTTGTTTGAGTGCTCAAACATTAACTCGTAATCCGCTTTATCCTGGGAGACTGATGCTACAATGCTTCTAGATAGCACCCTCGGGAGGTAGCGAATTGGTTTTAAGGAAAGTGTGAGGTACACACGATTCAGATTTTCTCTTTTCTTATAGTTGGGTTTAAATCTCAAATTTTAAAACCATTTTCTCGTATTTATTTATTTTATATAAATAAATTCTTAGTTTCGTATCAACTTTGGTGGGATTAATTTTCTATAAATTAAATCCCTTATTATTTTGATTTCGTACCAAAATTTTGTTTGGAATTAATTTTATAAATTAAATACCATTTTGTATATCGACTTATTCACCACTTACACTATAGTGGTTTCAGAATCTCCTGATCAATCTCAAGATTATATTCCTATGAGAAGAGAAGATATGTGTCACCTAATGTAGTACAATTTTTCTTTATATATCAAGAGAGTGTTATATATTAATTAATAAAGTTTGAATGTATGCGTAAATACAAGGTAATTAATGAAATTATCTAATGTGTCAATATATGTGTATATATATATATATATATATGGAATATGGTATGAAGTACTTGAATTGTACCAAAAATGTACATTATTCTAATTTATAAAATTTAGTGACGTTATTTTGGACCGCGGTCCACACAATTGTATGGAACATAATCTGCAAAGGCGGGATGTCTTACACTAGATGTTTGGGTGTTTAGGTAGAAAAATACAATGAAATTGTAGGAGGGGGAGGGGCGAATGATCCATGTGGACCATGTCCAGGGTCCAGTCCACTAAATATAATATAAATAAAAGTGTCCAAGTTTTTTTTTTTTTTTTTTTTTTTTTTAGAAAGTGTCCAAGTTAAAGCAAACATACATTCCTATTTAAGGAACCCATGGCCTCTTTATCCAAAAAAAATCCAAGACCAAATCAGTTGCGATTGACTTTGCTCCCCATTTTAATATACATCAAAGATCCTCCCTCACCCAGACCCACCATCATATTATTAATGTTATATGTCGTCTTACCACAAATCCATATGCACAAAAGTTGGACATCTTTTAGTGGGATTCACACACAAACTGTGCTTGTCCTATGTGTTGACACTCCCACGTTGTATACTTGTATATGTAGTATGTGTATACAACTTAATTAACTGCGGATATTTCATTTTATGTAGAGATTCATGCAATATAATATCGGACTTATTGTTCTTCTTTCCTGCAAATGCTGTGACCACTCCAACGTGTTAGTCGACTCACTTGACCCACCTGTAGGCCCTATAACTTTATTAGTCCGATCCTTATAATCATAATGTGTCATGTTTCTCATATTAAACTTAGAACATCTAACGATGCACATATATAAACAATCTATATAATGTTTTTATTTAATATATTGTTGTTACACCTCATGAGTTTTGCGTATTTTTTATGCACCAGTCTTTGGACTTATGCACTAGTTCATATGCACTTAGCATGCAACTAAGTTATAAGTGGATCGGACTTTTTGTATGTTATTGAGTGATGTTTTTTAAATAATTATTGAAGCTTAGCTTGAAATTGTATTGGTTGTAATATTGTTCATTTATCTATGTCTCGTTGTGTGTTTTTTTAAAAAAATGTTACGTTATTTGTCAGGTGTTGAACAATGATTATTAGAATGGATAATTAACTAGCTAGCTGTTATATTTTTGTTATTTGTATGCTTATTGTGTGGAAGATTGCGAAGGAGCTTCGATATGATATGCGAATTAATGAAATTAGTACAACAATATCATATATATGTATGAGCTGAGATAATAATGCAGGACCGGCAGCCAGGCCAGAAGTAGTACTCCCATTGAATAGAAGTTTGTAAAGTTAGTTGAATTATTTGGTATGGGATCCAATAGATAAACGGACATTATTAATTATTACGTATGTACTAGAAATAATTAAAAGGTTGTTAGAGCATCAAATCCGGTTTTAGTCGGAAGTGATAAATTTTGGTGCCTTTCCTGAAAATTTAAGTAATGCATGATCCCTGTCTAATTATATTTATATTGTCGTTGGGGGTATCTGGGCGGCTGTTTGAGATTAGCGATATGATTTGATAACATTAATTATTAATGTATTTATGCTTAATTTGGTGATTTGTCAATTCTGTCAAACATACTTTACGTCTGACCGTGTTTAAGGTAATAACAATACATGTGTTAGGCAACATACTTTACTTGAAGTGACCAAACTCATTTCAACTTGGCCTCGCATTCCATGCACCCTGTTGGCTATAGTATGTATCTCATTGCATGCATTTATTTATTTATTTATTAATGTAATCATATATTATCCCAGGCCAGGCCAGGCCAGGCCAGATCGAATTTATATATGTTGTTGGCTTCTTCTTCCTTTTGGCTTGACAATGGCGGCCCCCTATGATGTTCATTGTTCACTTCTAGCTTGTCAATCAGGGTTACTCACATACATGTACTACACAATTCTCAGGAAATATGATTTTCTTGATCAAATTAAAGTATCAGTGAAGAATTCTAGCTAGCTAGCTAGGCTGCCTAGTCAAGACATTTAGCTGAATACTAGTCTTGAATTGCAGAAACATCCAGCACTATTACATAGCCGTCATACCCCCACCACTAAACAGCGTATCAGTACTAATTAACTCATCTGAAATAAAAAGTTGTAATCATCCAAGATGCATGCATGGTGGTACATACTACTGTCATATGCATGCATTCGATCAAACCCAATAATGCTTATGCTTATGAATTAGGGTTATCATGTAACAATTTAATTTAGGGAAAAGGGTCAAATAGGCCCTCGAATATTTCATAAGG
>CM008332.1:48790677-48802236 GCA_002525835.2 Ipomoea batatas | reverse complement strand
GGCAGGAATATGCAACTAGAGCCCCAATTCATGCCTTCTTTACGGCGGAAATCCCATGTGATGCGCCCCATCGTGATGAAATGATCCCCGCCGTTCGATCTGTTCCAGTAAGGCTGATCCTGGATCCACTTAAGCATCATCTTGCAATCCCGATCACGGTCTTCGTTAGTGTAATTGACTTTGATAGGCCATAAGTACTTACCCACCGCGAGTCCAGCGTAGAACGGTATGTAGAACGCCGTAGCAGATTCTGGCTCCGTGGTCCTGCACTTGTAATTAGCCATGCGGTTGTGGAAGATAAGCTCCAGGGCAAACTGGTCCGTCCAAAACCACGACCCCGCGAGATTCTCCGGGAGAATCTTCGAAATTCCGGCGGCCGGGAGCCCAAATCCGTCGTTAGACAGCACCTGGCAGCGCGAGTGCCACGGGTCCAATTCCCCGCAATTTTCCACTAAATCAGCGTTGAACACTCTTGGAAGGTCGTAGATATACACTTTACCAAAAGGACACTCAACGCCGTCATTTGTAGCGTTAACTTCAGAGGCGTAAGGTGCAGCCGAGAAAGTTGTCATCGCCGCCGTGGAAGATGCGTTGTGGCGAGGATACGAGTGCTGAAAGTATGAGGCGATGGAGGAGAAGGGGAGGGTGCGGGCGGAGAAGAGGAGCAAAGACTGGAGGAGGACGACGGAGAGTAGAAGCCATGCGCCGGGGTGGTAGAAAGAGAAATACCTCAACAACGTGTTTCTCCGATCTTTATCAGAGTCGGGAAGCATCAGGCCAGGCTTAACTTAGAAGGTGAAAGAAAGAAAGAAACTCCGGCGAAGTTGACCGGAAATTGGTGATGTGGGGAGCACTGCACGATGAGAGTCTGGGAAATGGAGTACGTCAGTACGAGATGAATGGTGCGTTAAACGAAGATGAAGGCAATTAAATAATTAGCGGCAGCCATTGATCAAAGAGCCATGTGTCAAGCTACGCTAATCCCCTGCAAAACCTCGCCGACACCCATACTTTTTTTGTTGGAAACTTTATTAGGATTATCAAACATCGTTCTCCAATAAGATTCCTAATTCGTAGTTTCACCGAGAATTTTAAAACACATAGAGATCAGATTTAGTAAGCAGGAAAGTTCAAATTTTTTGGAAATTTAAAAGGTTTGGTACAATTTTTTACTTAGTAAAGTTTACGTTAATGTTTTTTTTTCAAAAAAGTAATGTGAATCACATTCCATAATCCACTATTTTTATTAAACAAAACGACGTAGTTTTGATGTTGCAATCCACAGTATAATTTGCAATGAGAATCACATTCCATAATATCAATTGAGACATTCCATAATACTCCGTATTAATTAAAGTAAATCTCATCAAAGAGAGTGTAATTTTTTGACTTATTGTCATATTTATTCAATTACATATTTACGTTTTCTATGACATATTGGCATATTGCCATGTTAAAAAATTTCTTATATAGCAAGGATATATTAGAGATTTAAAAAAAAAATGAAAAATTTTAAACCAATCAAACATGTTAATTAATTTTCTAGGTAATTTAATTGTTATGCTTCTAGGGTAATACAAAACATGCTAATTAATTTTTGCAGTAAAATTATCTCTATCAAATATAATTCTTGAAAATATTTTTCTGGTAATTTAATTGATGGAAAAGTACGCTCTAATTAAAATCTCACAAAATTTGAATTAACTCAAACCAACCAATAGAGTTTAAGTGTTTAACTCACGATTTTTTTAATTATGTTATTAATTTGATAACCAATTATTTCAAGTACCAATGTTTAAATTAAATATTTTGAATTTACTAGGAAAAAAAAAAAAAAAAAGGCCAGCAGAAAGATGGAGTTGATTAAGGCGAGATTGCGGATTAATTGAGGGGTTAGTCTTGTTTTCCTCGTGGCTTTCTCTTCTAATTACCAGATAAGAATTCGGAAATGAGTGAGAGAATGACAAAGAATCATAAAATAATGTGATTCCAATTTGTGAATACAGTGAAAGCATATTTCCGTATTTGCACTTAACTTGTCCATTAATCACATAGTGATAGTGTTGAGAGATTCCTTCATTTGCCTTTGACGATATGATTACCATATATGGTCCAAGTAACATCATTCAACCTAAACGAGTATTGATAAGTTAGCATGAATTTGCTAACTATTATAATGACACCTCTATTACCATTTCAAATAGGTGGTCATAATATCAAATATTGGTGGTAAGGACATCAAAATTTTAGACTAAAAAAGATTGAAAAAATATAAAACATATATATTTTTTAAAGAATTATAAATGTTAGCCCTTTTTATAGTTTATATACAATAATACAAATACGGGCGGATCCATAGTGAGAGCAATGGGGACAGCTGCCCCCACTCCTCTCACCCTCGCACCCTCATCCCTTAGCTTATATATATATTGTATGTATAAGCCCATTGTGTATATATAGTTAACTTATAAATACTAAATGTACATAAATTTATTTAAAATATGAGTTAGCTTAGATGATAAGGCATATGATTTCTCCTTGCAATCGAGACGATACAACAATTTACGTGATGATGAATTCAATTTCACAACAATCACAAAATTTTAATATAATCCATTGTGAAAAAACAAACGACCACGAGAATAATCATTCATACTTACTGATGGGTGATAGGAAGCCAAACACTTGGGAAAAGAAGGTGACCGAACTCAGACGACTTAAGAAAGCAGAGGCATATTTAAGGAAGACCAATTAAAGGAAGGGCCGGTTGGAATGACGAATGGGCTGATTGGTCGGAGGTCGGCTGGCAGTTAGGGGTGAATGAAGGGAAAAGATTGCACGAGGATAAAAGGGGAAGAAGTCGGTTGAAAGGTGGGGCAAGACGGTCGATCGATGGTCGGTGAGCGAAGTAAATCATGATGTTTCGTTGCAATTGAGTGAGAATCTCAGGAAATACAGCAAGTATTGAGCCAAAGAAGCCGATTGGAAGGAGTCGGACTCGACTAACCTTCAAGTCTGAGCCATGACAGAGGGAGAAGGCAAAAGGGAATAAATATGAAGCTCGTCCCCGTCGAGCCGAGTGGGAAGGTAGGGCCGGCTAAGCAACCAGAGCATTGGAGAGCTCAGACTAAGCTAATTAGGCAGTTTCCTAAGGCGAAGGAGATCAGGCCCGAATTTTGTGAATGAGAAAGGGAAAGTAGATCAAGATGTTTTAGGAAGTTAGACTAAATGTAATAAGGAATTAATAAAAAAAAATGTAATAAGGAAAGAAATTATGTACATTTATGGTAGTTTAGGGTTGCCAGGTAAAGATTAGCTCTTCCTTGTATAAATAGAAGTATTGGACCTTGAAAAAGGTTAAGCAATTCCTAATAGAAGAGTAGCCAAAATGTTGCTTCATTAAATTCCTAAGACTTAAGCTAATTTCCGGTAGTGTCAATCTGTTGTTCGATTATCCCGTGATTGATAAAATCAACACGTACAGTTAAACATTTTATTATACTCCGTACAAAAAAATATTACGGAGTATATTATTTTAGCATGTAGCATCACAAATGTTAATGTCCTGTCATATCGAAAAGGACCTGCGTCCCAACGAAAATGACATGCTCTGATCCTCTAATTATTATGTTGTCCATCTTATTTAATTAAAGACTTCATACTTACCAAGGGCCTTGTGGTCCAGTGGTATCAAACCCTTCCCTGTATAAGGGAGGTGGTGGGTTCGAGCCTCAGTGGAGGCGTTGCTGTCTCTTTGTTCTTCAGCAGGTTGAGAAAGTAGTTTATGAACAGATACTACACTGTAATAGAGTCAGTAGCATTCAAAAAAAAAAAAAAAGACTTCATACTTCATCATTAATTACTTCATTTGTTTATATGTTACAAAATAAAAAGTGTGTGTCGTCCTCAGCTCACGCACCCAACCCTTCTCAATATTTGTATAAACATAACTGTTATTATGTTGTTGTGTTTACCAAATAAAAAGTGTTTGTTCTCAATATCTGTTATTAATTAGTGGTGTTGTGTATCGTTTCTTCCTTCCTGCCAAAAACATAGTAAGACCACCAACAAAACAGACGCTGTCTGCCGACAAGTTTTATTGGATTACAATTCACAACCACATCGTTGTTGGGAAACTAAAACACAGAAATACAAAATTTTTGACTTCACATTCACCGAATTATATTCTTGACTTCAATTATATCTCATATTCTCATGCATGTATATAATATAGTCCATTATATGAGATGGCCCAAATTGGGGAGTGGGCCAATCAGCAAAACCCCATTTCTGTTTTATTTTTTCCAGGTTATGGCCCATAACTCTAACTCATATAGGCCCAATCACCTAGCCTAGCTTCATAGAGAGAGAGAGAGAGAGAGATGAGAGAGGTGGTGTGGATTAATAATACTATGGAGGGTGTAGATGTGGAGCAGCCGACCTATTGAAAGAGACATAAGCAACTAATGCCCTCAACAATCTTAGATAGTTAGTAAACAATATTATTAATGCAACTATAACGGTAAACAAAATAGGGTATACAATATAAATGTCTTTGATGGGTGAGTGAAGGACAAAGGAATAAGTAATATTGAGGTAGAATTATATTCAGAACTCAGAAGTAGTGGTGGATGTTTTTTTAAGAAATTTGGGTATCAACAATTTGAATTTTTTTAATCTTATTTAAATGTATTTTAATTTTTCATCTCTAGTCAACAATTTAATATCTCATTGATTTTTAATCTTTTGTCCCTACTAAAAAAGATTTTTGGATTCACCCCATGCAAACACAAGAAATAAAATAATAAATAAAATAAAACAACAACAACAACAAATATATATCGACAAAGACCTTGTTGTCAAGCGACAACCGCATAACTGTGACTCTCCTAAATGGGTGGTCAAAGCATTTTGAGAAAGTATGCATGAACAAATATTGCATTACAACAAAAGACAATAGTATTTGAAAAAGAAAAAAGAAAAAAAAAAACAAAACAAAACAAAAGGCAATAGTATAAAACAAATATATATTGAAATAATAATATTATATTATTAGTTAGTACTCCGTAATAAATAGTATCCACCAAGAATGTAATTATTGTATAGTTTAATAGGATAATTAGGGTAAAAGGTGATACAACCTAGAGTAGGGATTTGACGGGGATCACGGGTCCTATGATGCCATAATCAATTCCCACTTTAATTCCTGTCAACTAAAATCTCTTCCAGGTCCCACACCTACCCCTGTTTCTCCTTTTCTTTTTTTTTTTGACCACATTTCAACCTACTTTTTTTTTTCTTAAAAAAAAAATCATAATCTCGTATTCAAAGGTATATATTCTGTACTAAACAAACTTCACTAACATATAACAATGTATAATAAATCACATAAAAAGATACTCTGTATAAATTATACCAAAAATATATTGTATAATAACAAAATCAATCAAAATAAAATTAATAAAAATCAAATACGTAATTTGTGTACATATAAAATATACTCTATTCACTTAACCATTCTTTAGTATAAAAAATAAAATAAAAAATCTCCATTTTTGTTCAATTCGAACCAGTAATGAAAGGTAGACATAACAGGGTATGAGAATCACTTAAAGGCATGCAACAGTAAAAAAAACACTGTTGCCCACTGTTTTCTGATTAATTAAAACCAAAACCAAAAACTACTTTACCTAATTTAATGTGTTGATTAAGAAGTTGAGGATATATTAGTAATCTCGAACAAGTCCAAACATGTGTTTGCAACAATTATTGTTTTTTTTTTTTTATAACAATTATTGGTAGATGAGATTATTGGAGTTGTGGTGTTGATAGTTTGATGTTATCCAATAATTATGGAACAACACAAATCATGTAACCCCCCAAAATCTTATGACATGATGTTGCATTTTCTAATTATTGATATTGCGTTTTTTTTTTTGAAATAATATTGTTATTAGTTGTTTTCTCATAATGTATTCCATCTACTATTGTCAATGATACTCTAAATATGATACATTTGATTTAAGTATGATTTGACCAAATTAAAGTCAATTTAATGACACATAATAACCTTATAATTGAAGCAATGTAATGGCTGCCAGGATTATAGTAACCTAACAAAATACATTTTTAACAATTGAAGTTGAAAGTGATTCGTTGTTAGCTATTTTTAAAGTTCATAAGAAGGTAAATGATGGGTAATACCCCATCTTCGACTCTTTGATAGTAATTTAGTGATTGTTAACTCAAGATTGAACTTGCATTTTAATTAATGTAAACAGGAAAGCAAATTATTGTGTGGATTATATGACATCCACTTGGAGTTTGATTTTTATTTTTAAAAATATTGTAGGAGTTGCTTTTTCACTTTAATACAGGCCAAAATAACCAACTGTAATGATTAAAAATGTAATATTTTTCTTTATATATCGACATATCATGCATACTTTGAGTTTTATATTAGACCAATCATATATATTATGTCAAACATAATATAAATGAATTGTAGTTAAAACTAAACATATCATTAATTAACGACAACTAAAATGAACATAATTAAATAATCCACATTAGTGGTGAATTATTATGTTGGAGTAGGTACGTAGTAGTACATAGAAGCTGAGGCGAAAGCGAAATGACAATAAAAACACTCAAACAAGGTGACCGGGGGGCCATGCATGCATTATACGGACTAGGCTCCGTCACGCGGGCAAACACAAACATTTACACCACCATACAAAATAATACAGATCAGAGTAGCGGGTGACGACGGCGGAGAAGCCGCTGACTGGCTTCATGTTTCGGCACTGCTGAGTGTTGGCAGCTATATACTATAAAGCTAAGCGATTAATGAAGCATTGGGGCAAGGGAAAATGGAGATCCCATCCCATCAACCTCTGAAAAAGTGATTCTTCTTTTCCTCGTTTGCTGTTTGGATTTATATTGCCAATATAAAATGTACTTCCAAAGTCGATCAGATTTTGTTCATTCCCAAAGCAATGAAGCCGCCAGTAATTTAAACCCCACCCTCCACATACATTATACATCAATAACATAATCCCGTAATCCCAAATCAATGTTTAGTCTTGTTTTTAATGATAGGATAATGAAATTCGTTCAAACTTTATTCATATTCAAATTTTATCTGAAATAACTTTTTATAGTAGTGACCTGATTGAGATACTTATACATGCATGCCACTACAAGAATAAATACATTTAGTGACAAATCTTTTGTGATGGTTCATAATTTAGTCACAAATAATACTCTTTTTGTGACCAAAAAAATAGTTTGTCACTATTGTTTGTGATAATTGTGATAACTTTTTTTTGGTCACTAATAGTATGGTAATTGTGTCAACTAAGTATTTATTACAAATAAGTTGTCACTAATACTAGAATTATAGTGTCGTAACCTAAGTTGTCACTATTTGTTGTCACTAAATATATGTGCATATTGACGACATTATATTTATGGCAGGAACGAATATAATTGTGACAAAATATATTATGGACACAAATTTTGGTATTTTTTGTGATAAATAGTTGTTGGTCACTCTTTTTTATAATATTTGTGACAATTTTTTTAGTCAATAAAAGTACCATTAGTCAGTACCATTATAAATGAAATATGATTGTGACAAAAAATATTATTGTCACTCATATTGTTATTTTTTGTGATGAAATTTTATAACTATTTGTGGCACTCTACAATTCAATAACAAAAATCACTAAATTGTGATAATAATTGTGTTGACTTCAAGTTTTGTCACTAATAAGTCTCCATTTGGGTTTTTTTTTTTTTGGTAAATTTACAGGGTCTTTCTCTCCGTCCGTGTAACGGTCCAGGGTCCACCCATGTTCGCTCCGAGAGGCACGGGAGCTGGCCCAGGGGGAATCGTCACTTGTGGGAATTGAACCCGGGTTCTCCCGAAATTCCTCCCCACAAAGAGAGCTCACTTGCCACTTGAGCTACCCCATTGGGTTATCCATTCGGGTTATATCTCTTCTTTTTGTCCATTTTTTCTGTTAATATTTTTTATACATTATGGTACTTTTACCATTATTATTACCATGCACATTCATACAAAATACCGGCCTTTTATTATAGTAGAGATTATATATTGGAGTAATATAAGAAATAAGTTTGATTTTGTTTAGAATTTAATTAAATGTTGTCATAATTATATTTAATAATTTATCATATTTAAAATTCTAACTATAATAATATTAATCATACCATAATTAAAGTTAAATTGTTAAATATAAAATACTAGTATGTTTTTATAAGAGTCTTGATGAATTAATTTAATATTAAAATTGATTAAATTTATTATTTTATGATACAATAGGGGAATAAAATAATTAAATTAAAGAAAAATTAAATCAAGAAAAAGGTAAAACTAATTAAGGAAATAAAAAGATAAGTGAGGAAAAGGGTAAAAAGATTTAATGAAATAAAAAGAAACGTGTAGGAGCATAAGGAAAGAAAGGGAATGGCTAGCAGAAAGATTTAAAGAAGGGAAAATAAAAAGGCAAAGGGGATACGACAGAAAAAGGAATTAAGGGAAGCATATGGGCAATGGGCATATGGCGGCAGAGATGAAGAAAAGAAGAGAGGCAGCAGCGTAAGAATGATAGTAACGGGCAACGCAACGATTGAAATCTCTGGTATCGACTAGTTCTTTTAATCTCAATTTTAATTTCTGTAATTCTTAATTATTTTGCTGTCAATTTCCTAATTATAAGTAACTAGGGTTTTAGATTTTTAACTTGAAGTTAGAACTCTATGATTTGATTTGTAAGATTTTGGGTTTAGATTTTAAAGTTCTAAGTTAAAATTTTATATTTAATTATTTATGTTATTCACTCTTATGTGGTTTTGTATGTGAATATTCTTTTGAAAAAGGCTATATATGATGATTCTTTATTTATGTATAAATTTGAAATCATCTTTGGCGGAAATCAAATTGGTAGATCTTGTACAAATTGCATATGAGATGGTAAAGTAAAATTTTATTTACTAAAAATTAAATTCATGTGTTATTTTATCCACCAAGTTTTTAATTAATTATTACTTTTTGTTGTCTTTATTCTCCATTTTACAGAACGACAAAGATTCTAATGAATGACCATATGTTTGAAGTTTGGAAGGCATAAAAAAAAAAGTCTAATGAAACTTGGTCCATTCCAAATGGAGAGAAAATCATGGTATGAGAATTATAATCATATAAATGTTATGATATTTCTTAAATTAATTCACTCAATTATTAATATCTATCTTAATTGCAGAATAAACTTCAAGAAGATGGAGAGAAGAATAAAGAAGAGATTTCATTGCATCTCTACCACTTGTTGAACATTTCGATTTGGTATTAAAAAGAAAGTCAAGCTATGCACGTGATTCATCTCCAACCGAAGCTTCAAAGAAACACGAAAATAATTTAGAAGGAGATTGAAGTTGCAAATTTTAAAGAAGAAGTTACAAAATTTTGCCAATAATTTTTAGTATTTTAGTGGCAAATATGCTGCTAATATTTTTTAAAGATATTAGAAATGAAGATGACTACAAGAAATTGAATTGTTACTACTTTATTTAACACTAGTGATTGTTTTAGAGTTTACTTTTTTTGTCATAAATAAATACAATATTTGTTACTATGATTATTGTAATTATCTGTTACTAATTTCACTGATAACCACTTTTTAGTCAACAATTCTCACAAATAAGTAAAATTATTGTGATTGAAATGTTCTCACAATAAAAAGATTAATTGCAACGATTTTAGTTGTTACTAGATCAAATTTTTGTAATAACATATTTGGTCACAAAATGTAAATTTATTGTGACCCCTAATGTTATCACTCAAATAATACTTTTAGTGTAAGTAAATCTTGTCACAAAAATCTTGAGTAATTGTGACAACTTTTCAAAAGTCGTCACTATTACAATAGTGACGGAGGATATAGTGACGACAGGTGACGACTTCAAAAATTGGTGACTAATTTTATTAGTGACCAAAATTGATAGTTTTGGTGACAACTTGTGTTATCACTAAATATGAAATTTCTTGTAGTCATTTAGTACAATAGTATATATATGTTACTGAAAGATAATAGGTGCTAGAGTATAGTGAGTGCAATGAAGCAAATAACACCTGATTTAGTGGTTAGTTGAACTTAAATTCGATTTGTTGAGTGGGTTGGGGTGAGGGGCAACACCCTATGGAACGATATGATCGGGTAATTTAGTAAATATAACATTAGGATTGTCTTGATAATTGTAAATTGTAATCCTGTATATATTTTAATTATTAAAATTTTTCCTTTGCTCCCATGGACTCGGAGTCTCGGCCGAATCAAGTGAACTATTCTTTTTTCTTTTTTTTTTTTTTCATTTTTGTTTGATGTTTTTGATATCTTGATCCGGTTAATACTTATTGAGTAATGTTGTGATGTTGTCACAATCTATGATGGGTAATTAATTAACATTCCATGGTAAATACCCAAGAAGTTGGAGGAGGAAGTGGTTAATCCAGGCAACTCCGATTCATGAAATACTATACATACAGCTTTATTCATAAGCTGAACTGATCTGAGTTATATAAAGCGTGAATTGCCTGGGTGCAGCAATAGTCGCAGGTTATGTCTGGTTGGATGGATCAATATAATTAATGTTTGTTTTTCTTTAATTTTTTTTTCAGAAAATAAATAATTATTCGATCAATTATATTATTCATGGATGGAATACGTACTAACCACCCTTTTTTGTGCTGACCACAATTATGCAAGCATTAATAATTAACGTTTGTCGTTGGTTGGTAATTATTTTATGACTTTATTGCGTTGCATGCATGCAAGCTTTGAATTTCAAATTGGCTTTTGCAGGTTGATGGGATAAAGAGAAGGAAAGCCTATATTTTATTTACTCAGAAAAGTAAACAAGGAAATCGAAAGAAGATATAATTACACCTCACTTTTTGCTTTACCATATCAACTCAACAAAAAGGTTTGACCCATGCAAAAAATAAGGTTAAGGAATATATCTTTTGAAAAAAAATACTCCGTAATTATTAATTGAATAATATCTAAATGTATGTTGAGACAAACAAATATCAAATAATGGTTAGCAGGTATATACTTGATTAATTGGAGCTTATATTGATATTTGTTCATCATTTTTTTTTTATATTGATAGTGTGATAACGTACGTGATTAATAGGCCTCCTGTGAATGTATACTTAACTTGGTAGAGGACTATGGAAGAGTTTTAAAGTGTCAATGGAACATTAAGTTATAGAGAATTCATAGAGAATATAATGTGGTTACGAACTTTATGAATGTCTTGCCTAGAGCCTTTGCAAGCTCATCCAGGGAGATGAGCTTGGTGTTCAAAGAAAAAACCTTTTGAGGATAGAATTTTATATAGAGCATATCCCTTCTATGAATTAAAAAAAAAAAAAGGAAATTAAATAGGGTAAAATGTTGAAATGGCTTGTTGCGATTGAGTTCTAGCCAGTGAGTCAAAAAACAAATCTAGATAAATAGTACATGATCGGGT
>CM008332.1:48731711-48750184 GCA_002525835.2 Ipomoea batatas | reverse complement strand
AGGTGATGACCTCGGCATATTTATTGGTGACGCTGCTCGGGGAGGTGACACCACTCGCCGCTTGAGGAGGTGACGCTGCTTGAGGAGCAACGCCTCTTGAGGAGGTGAAGCTTGCTTGAGGAGCATCGCCACTTGAGGAGGTGAAACTTGCTTGAGGAGCAGAGCCACTTGAAAAGGGCGGATGCACTAGATGAGGTGACACCTGCTCAAGGTGGTGACACTGCTCGAGGAAGTGACGCTGCTCGAGGTGGTGACGCTGCTCGAGGTGGTGCCACTGCTCGTGGAGGTGACGCTACTTGAGGAAGTGACACCACTTGAGGAGGTGAGGCTGCTCGAGGAGGTGACTTGCTCGAGCTGGTGACCGCTCAAGGAGGTGACACCACTTGATGAGGTGACGCTGAGTGAGGAGCAGCGCCACTTGAGGAGGTGACACCACTTGAGGTGTTGACTTTGTTCGAGGTGGTGACACTGCTCGTGGATGAGATGAACTTCGGCCAAAATTAGCCGAGGTGAGGACCTCGACCAAAATTGGCCGAGGTGATGACCTCGGCATATTTATTGGTGACGCTGCTTGTAGATGTGACACCACTTGAGGAGGTGACGCTGATCGTGGAGGTGACACCACTTGAGGATGTGACGATGCTCGTGGAGGTGAGGAAGCGCCACTGCTTGGAAGTCCACGGCTTAGATGGGAGCAGCGTTCACTGGGTAGCGCCACTGCTTACAAGAGGTGAACGCACAAGTGAAGGAGGCGGACGCACTTGAGGAGGATGCGCTCGTGGTTGTTGTTGAGTTGGCTACAGAGATCACCCTTGCGGCGATCTCCCACGCGGTTACTGTTGAGATGTTTACGAAGATAACCCGAGGGGTGACCATTGAGTTGCCCACGAAGATCACCCGAGGGGTGACCATTGTTCACTCGATGAAAACCATGAGAGTTGTTGGATCCAGGATGACCATTGTTTACTCGATGAGAACCATGAGAGCAGGGCTGGATCTGGATTGCACCATCGACAGTGATGAGATGAGCTGGGTGTTTTGTGATTTGTGAAAAGTGTGGCTTGATGAGCAGGAGGCGAACACCACTTGATGAGCATCCCACTGCTTAAAGAAGGCGATGCCATAGAAGTATTTGTGATGTGTGAAGTTTGCCTGAGATATGATCTCGGCTCTCAATGAAAGCACCAATGAGGGTAATAATGTTACCGGTATATTATTTGAGTATGAATGTTATCAAGTATTTGAATACAGTATTTAGCGTAGTGCTCAGTGTACAAGAGAGTTCAGTATGTATTTGTCTAAGTTCAAGTGTCGTCAGAAGTCCCCCCTTAGTAATGTCTTGTGTGTCCTTTTATTTCCTTCAGCTCAGTAATGAAGCATTAATGCCCAGGGGTGAGGAGCCGTTGAGTATCAATGCTGAGGAGTTGAACGTTGGGCATCAATGCTGAGGAGTTGAAGGTCATCAATGCTGAGGAGTTGGACTATTGCGCATTGATGCTGAGGAGTGAGGTGTCTTGGGTAGTCTGAACGGCAACTGTCTTGCCTCTGGGTCCTGCTAGTGGTTCCGGGTCGAATGCTGCTAGCCTGATTACTCTGTCACTGAGGTTAGGGGCGTGCAATAGTCGTCCAACCCGATTAATCCGACCGATCCAAAATCCGACCATTAACACTGGTTGGATATCCGAATCCGAAGACGAAAAACCGATCCGACCGAAATTTATTTCGGAACTTTTAAAATCGGATAGGGTATGAAGATTTTCCACCCGATCCGTTCGATATATCCGAAATAATGTGTACACGGCTAAGTGTGCATATACTATTATGTAATAAAAAATTAACCCAGTAGGAACCTGTCACCTTGGATTATGAAAAAGGATGACCTCAAAAGTATGAGAGAGAAGATACCCACCTGCCAACTCCATCTTCCCAAAGTGTACCCATGCTTTACCTCAAAAGTATGACAGAGAGGACACTCGCCTTCTTTCTTCCCAAAGTGTCCGAAAAATTACCCAGAACTTGAAAGCTTCACCTAGCTTTGAAACCCAGAAGAAAACAACTCAAAAACAAATTTTTCTAAGTCTAAAGAATTTAATTTTAACTGATCATGAAGACAAGTCGCCTGTGCGAGACGCCAGTCCTCCGCCCCTGCCTCCTCTCTTTCTTCCCAAAGTGTATGCATGCTTGATTGCTTGAAGGAATCCGTCAGCTGAAAAGCGGCCTCCTGTGCTAGACGCCAGTCCTTCGCCTCTGCCTCCACTCCGCTTTTGCTTCCCCCACCAAATGGCCGGTCGCCGCCTGGCCTCCGCCACAGGGCTTCGCGGTTCCGCCTCGCTGTCGCTGCTACAATTGTAGGTAGGTTTATTGCTTTTTTTCTCCCCAAGCAAGACAGATTGTGTAGAGAGTATGTGAAGGAAAAGACTATGGTGTTTTAGAAGAGAAAACTTGAGCTCTGACATCTTAGTTGTCTCTTTTGGTTCATCCTGTGCTGTAGAGAGAAGATTTTTGAAATTTGTTTAGTTTAATCCGAACATATCTGAAAATCCGATTAAATCCGTCCGAATCCGACTTTATAATATCCGATATTTTTGTTAATTAATTTTTACGGATTGGGTTAGCAAAATACAGACCGAAATCCGAACGGGTTCACGGTTTTAATATCCGAACCGTCCGAACCCGTCCGATGCACAGCCCTAACTGAGGTAATTGAGTCCAAATCTATTTGAATTTCAAGATATTGTATTCTATAACAAAAATAAAAATGTAATAAAAATTTTTCTCCAAAAATAATGCATAAAAATTCAACAAAGAAAAATATACAATTCAAATTTTAATTTAAAAGTGATAATTTTCGTGCATATTTAAATACAAAATTATTCACCCAAATTTCAATTTCAATTCATTTTAAAATTATATTTTCAGCTACAGTTTTAATTATCAAGTATATAAATAATGACTTCATATATAAAATATTTTTAAAAAAAAAAATAAAGTGGCCCCCCAAAATTGAGGGTCATGTGCCGTCACCTTGACCGAGGGCTGGCCCTGCTTATATAAATAGTAAATTTTATTTTTAATCATGAACTATTGTGTCATTGTAAATTTAATTTTTTTTTTTATAAAAAAAACATTGTCACATTATATTGTGGCATTGCCTTGTTTGAGTAACCCAATTAAAATTTTGAATGCAATTTAGTGACCTATTTAACTCTTATTTTAAAATTTTATTATATTACTTTACATGTTTTATGAACCAAATATGTTACGAGTATAATACATTTGCTCTTTCCACACTTGTGTAGTTGTGTTGTTGTGTAGGGGATGAGAAGCTTTGACTCTAGAAAATAAAAAATAATGTTTAAAAACTTAAAATGGACATCCAAACCGCCGCCGTTCACACCTGCCGCAACACGGCTTCTATCCTGAAGTCCACCACGCGGATAAGCTCGCCGGCTGTACGTTACTGCAAATCCGCCTCCAATCTCCGCCTAAAGCCGTTGAAGCGAAACAGTCGTCACTTCTCCATGGCCTCCTCCGTCCGAATCGCCGTCGTCGGAGATGTTGTAAGCGCATTGCCTATCTCCCTCTCGATTAGCTTCAGCTTTGCATTTTTACCTTCTCAACAAAATACAATTAGGGATGAAATTCAGCTTTTCTTTTTAAGTTTCCATGTTCGTATATGCTTTGCTAGATTGTAAATTGATGTTAGATGTTTTTGTTTTGAAATTTCCGAAGCATGATGATTGGGACCTAGAAGAAGACAGGAAAGCTCTTCAATACTTGAAGGTATTTTATTGTTTCTTTGCTATTCTGGGGTAATTGCTTACTGCTTTCCAGTTTTGCTTACTCTGTTCCATTTATATGTTGTTATGCACATAAATGCTGTGCCTTTTTGAGAGAATTTTTTTTTTGAAATTTTGGCATCTTTTATACTCATCAGATGGTGAAGGATTCTCAATACCAAACCAACACAAGCATACTTTTATCCCTTTGAAGTTAAAATAACATTACAAAAAAATCACCAATCTCATCAATGCAACTATTTTAATATTTTAATATCACTCAAAGAGAGTTGATTCTGGATCACAGAAAGCTGAAGCTTGAGAGCAAGAAATCATTAGAGTGAATTGAAGGATGGCCTGTGTTGGTCTCATCTCTCTTATCCGAACACTAGAGTTGCAGTTCTTAGAGCCACGACCATTCTTGGTTGTTGATTACAAGGAAGAAATCCAGTGTCTTCGTCAAAGGCTTTCTGTTTTGCTAGCCCTTGAGGAATCTGAGAAAGAGCTCAATGCTAGCCTGCAGGCCGAGAAAGATGTTATTGCAAGAGTTAAAGACATAAGTTTCAGAGCTGAAGATGATATTGAATCTGAAGTAATGGAGATCCTTTCCAATGGAGCTTCTCATGAAAGACTCCATCAAATCTTGCAACGTCTTGCACAAGACACTGAAGGGCTTATTGAGCAAAGAAACACAACCCAAATGTCGTCATATAATCCCCAATCAGACCAAGAGCACATCATACCTGGAGGAGCTTCAAAGCTGCAGCAGGATGATGCAATAATGGTAGGGCACGCCCAAGAATTGGAGAGGACGAAGGAGATGCTCCTTCAACGCTCCACTCAGGAACGACAAGTTATATCCATTGTCGGCATGGGAGGCATTGGCAAGACAACTATGGCCAAAAACATCTACGATGATCCATCAATAAGATCTCGCTTTGATCTTCTTGGTTGGGCAACCGTGTCTCAACACTATGATCTGCGGAGAATTCTCCACGACCTCTACCGTTCTGTTGTACAAATGACTGATGAAGAAATTAGTGAGGTGAAAAGTAGTGCTGACCTTGCAGACAAAGTACGTCGGCACCTGATGGGTCAAAGGTATCTTCTTGTCGTGGATGACATATGGGGCAGCAAAGGATGGGATGATCTACAAAGATGCTTCCCAAATGATTCCAACGGTAGTCGAATATTGTTGACTACTAGACTCAAAGAGGTAGCATATTACAGTGGATGTTCAGGTAAGTATATCTGCAACTTGCCTTTCCTAAATTCAAATGAAAGTTGGCAACTGTTTTCCCAGAAGCTGGGAAGCATAAAATTGCCTCCAGAAGTTGAAGAAATTGGTAAGCGCATTGTTAATAAATGCCGAGGATTACCACTTGCTATTACTGTAGCCGCAGGGCTTCTCTCCAAAACCAAAAAGTCAGTAGAAAATTGGCAGAGTATTGCCTCAGCAATGAATCTACCAATGACCTCAGATCTTCACGACCAATGCTCAACCATTCTAACCCTCAGTTACAACAACTTGCCTTACCATTTAAAAGCTTGTTTCTTATACTTTGGAGTCTTTCCAAAAGTTAGAAGAGAAATCCCCACAAAGGTTCTTCTCAATTATTGGATTGCCGAGGGATTTGTTAGGGAAGATAGTGGTAGAAGTTTGGAAGAGGGTGCCATGGATTACTTACAAGATCTAATTGACAGAAATCTAGTGCTTATTAGCAAGCTAAGTTTCATTGGCAATATCAAGACATGTAGATTGCACGATTTGTTATTTGACTTATGCTTGAGAGAAGTAGAAAAAGAGAAGTTAGTGTGTGCTTTTCATCAAAAGAGTGAGAAAGTTGGATTGGGTGACACCGAGCCATTGTTTGGATATGCAAACCGTTGGTTAACATTTCAAACGAGTATTCAACGACCCAAATTCAGTGACAACTATAATTTCCACAATTTTCGTACCTTTTTATTCTTTTTTTGTGTTTCTGAACTTTCTTGGCCTCCTAGATGTTGGAGACAAAATGTGTCTTTTAAGTTGATTAGGGTACTGGACCTAAGGGAAATTTACTTCTATGAGGCTCCAACCTTTGACATCTCGGATTTGATTCTCTTAAGGTACCTAGCTTTGAGTACAACTAAGTATGTAAGGGTGGTGAAGCATCACCACAGCTTACAAACTTTAATTGTTGTAAGGTCTATGGAACTTGACAGTGAAGTGGAGAATGACAGTAAATGGTTGCAAGATCTATGGAAGTCTCAAAATTTGAGGTTTATCGAGTATCCCTATCCATTCCCAATAGATACTGATGAGATTCCAGTTCATCATATTTTGCACACTCTTTATTGGGTGCCTTATCTCCAATGCACCAAAGAATTTGTTTTGAAGATTCCAAATGTTAAAGTGTTGGGGATTATGTGCAATGAAATACGACGTGCATTTCAAACCGAAACCTGGTGGGATAATCTTCACTACTTAACTAAGCTTGAGAAACTAATAGTTGAAGATTTCGACTCCGGACCAATCAAACTTGGAAGTATTAACTCCTTTCCACAAAGCCTTAAGAAGTTGAAAATTGTGGAAACACGGCTCAGTTGGGAAGCTATTACAGTCATCAGTATGTTGCCAAATCTTGAATCACTCAAACTTCTCCGAGCTTATATGATGGGAGAGGAGTGGGAAACTGGAGACGGTGGGTTCCCCAAATTGAAGTTTTTGTTCATTGGTGGGGCGAAATTGAAGAACTGGAAAACTATGAGTGATCATTTTCCTGTCCTTCAACGCTTAGCATTGCATCACTGCTATGTCTTGGAAAAGATCCCCGAAGGCTTTGCAGACATTACTACATTGCAATTGATTGAGTTGAAAGGTTGTTATCTTTCTCTTGTGGAGTCAGCTAAGGACATTCAAGAAGAGCAAAGCTCATATGGAAATGATCAACTTGTTGTTCGTGACTATGACACTCAGAGTTGGTAGGGTTTGATCTTTGCTTTTATTTTGATCTCATTTCTTTTCACCCCTTTTTTGACAATACTTATTTCTTACAGAATATTAGGAGCACTAGTCCAATGAAGAAATTGAATGAAAATTAAAGCAGGTCGAGCAATCAAGGAATTTGAAGGTGGAGGCTGTGATGTTTTTCAATGTTTTCTATCTCTCTTGTTTTGTTTTCATCAGTAAATGACGCAGGAAATAAACGATTTTCGCAGACGCGCCCAACTGGGCCATTAACGTTCGCATTACGCGACTGCTCAAGCTGGCTTTGTTTTTTTCTCAGTTGTGGTCCCCATCCATGAACCTCTCCTTGCAGGAGAATGAAACTCAAAAAAAAAAAAAAAAATCAGCTCACATCAGTTTAGAAATAATACACTACTGTACTATGAACCTCAAAAAATCATTGATATTGATGCTCTAATATTTCAAAGTTTTCTAAACGCCAACACTTCAAAGCTAGCTAAATTCTAAAAACAACACTTTAAAGTTCTAAAGTTCTCATTATATAACCAAGTCCATAAACTTTTTTTTTTTTTTTTTATCATGTCCGCTAACCACATCGTAGTACAATTGACTCTCTTATCTACATCCTCTCCATTTTATGTTAATACCTCTTGTTACCATTGTCAACTTTAGCTTTTTTTTTTTTTTTGGTCACATTATATTGTGGCATTGACTTCTTTGAGTAACCCAATTAAATTTTTGAATGCAACTCTTATTTCAAAATTTTATTACTTTACATACTTATTCTACATTTCTATGAACCAAATATGTTATAATACATTGTCTACATTTCTTTGAACCAAATATGTTATAGTAATACATTTGCTCTTTCCACACTTGTGTAGGGGATGAGAATGGAGAAGCTTTGACTCTAGAATATTTCCCTAGAAAAAAAAAAATGTTTAAAAACTTAAAATGGACATCCAAACCGCCGTCGTTCACACCTGCGTCAACGCAGCTTCTATCCTGAAGGCCACCACGCGGATACGCTCGCCGGCTGTACGTTACTGCAAATCCGCCCCCAATCTCCGCCTAAAGCCGTTGAAGCGAAACAGTCGTCACTTCTCCATGGCCTCCTCCGTCCGAATCGCCGTCGTCGGAGATGTTGTAAGCGCATTGCCTATCTCCCTCTCGATTAGCTTCAGCTTTGCATTTTTACCTTCTCAACAAAATACAATTAGGGATGAAATTCAGCTTTTCTTTTTAAGTTTTCATGTTCGTGTATGCTTTGTTAGATTGTAAATTGATATTAGATGTTTTTGTTTTGAAATTTCCCAAGCATGATGATTGGGACCTAGAAGAAGACAGGAAAGCTCTTCAATACTTGAAGGTATTTTATTGTTTGTTTGCTATTTTGGGGTAATTGCTTACTGCTTTCCAGTTTTGCTTACTCTGTTCCATTTATATGTTGTTATGCACATAAATGCTGTGCCTTTTTAAGAATTTTTTTTTTTTGAAATTCTGGCATCTTTTATACTCATCAGATGGTGAAGGATTCTCAATCCCAAACCAACACATGAAAATTCTTTGAAATTTGAAAGAGTGAGTAAGTAAACATTCCAAAAGTAATGTGTTAGAGTGAACTAGACAGTTCGCTGCTCAGATCTGTTTTAGCCCAACATTTGGCTTGGAGATCATTTAGACTTTGACTTGAGAGATGAATGAAGTCAAATCAATGATTTTTGGAGTGTATCAAACACTTGTTTATAAGTAGATTATATAATCTCAACAATCTGATTAAATTACTTTTACCAAAAGGGAATGTATACTACAAAGATGGTGTAGTGAATGGAGACTACTGGAATACATCTTGTGGTCAATTAGAAGGCAGCTGGCAGCCTGATTAGGCTGTTTGAAATTCAGTTTTTTTTTACTAGATAGATTTTTCAGGGTCTTGTCATTAACAAGTGTGTAACGATTGCCTGATTGGTAAATTAATCAAATGGCCCAAATAGCATTCATATAATCATATTTATACAAGAAAACTATAGCATCATAAAAGGTTTTCAAAGTAACGATATTTGACATTGGAACCATGATACGTTATAAATATAGAATATTAGAGTTGTTTCTTACATCAAGTCATGTTTTTTCCTTAGCTGGGTGAGATTTGGTGTTTATTACTTCTTTTGGATATCAGATTTTCCCCTTGTCTCCCAGATTGGGCATTAATATGCTACAAAAAAAAATTTGATATCCATCAATCCAAAATGTGATCCAAAAGCTGTAATGATGCCAAATATGAAGTTAAGGAATTAAATGTTGCATGTGTCAGCCTTACAAAACATTTTTTTTAAAAAAGCTGTAATTAATTGAATCTTGCATTTCTAAGATCCTATTTAGATATACGGTTTATCACTGCACATATTTTATATTTACTTTTGCCTCAAAGAATAGGCATCGGAATTTTTCATACTCTCTGTTAGGTGCAGCTGTACTGTATATAAGAGCACTGCATCATTCCATATTTCTATATTCCTTCTCATATAATGCTTCCTTTATTTGAAAATGCAGCCAGATTTGGTGCTGTTCACAGGCAGGTTATCTTATCTGTTGTGCTTTCTCTATTCACTCAATTCAACTGACAATGGCAATGCCAGCTGTATTCATTTCCAGCTATTTCCATATATGGATAGAGTGAGGTAGAATTCCTTGTCTCACTTCCTTTGTTTCTTGGGGAACTTGCTTCAGGTGATTTTGGTAATGAAAATGTTGATCTAGTAAAAAGTATTGCTGATCTTGAAATCACAAAGGCTGTTATTTTGGGGAACCATGATGCCTGGAATACATCACAGTTTTCAGGAAAGTAAGTCCAGATTTCATTTTCCAAGACTCTCTTGTTCCTGTAAAATTCAGTGTCTGTTATCCAATTGGTGTGGCAATCACTGTTTGGCTTTTTTTTTTTTTTCTTCCTTGTCACAATTTTCCCTTTCTCAAGCCTGATTTTTAAGAAGTTGAGCTTTATTTTATTACAATTTAAATTTAGTTGTCCTTAACATATACTCATTTCAAATTGTAGGGAAAAAGATGGTGTCCAACTTCAGCTAGAGTGGTAAGTTTGTCTAACATAAAAATTCTTGAAATTTTAGTTGGTTTACTTTTGATGCTTTTATTTATTTATTTTTTGGGTGGCAGATCTTTAGTGTTATTAGCGCGGTCAAGTCACCGAACTTAATTTTTCATAATTGTTCTTAGGTGCATTAAAGTAAAAGTAAATTACCAATAGGAGCCCAATCAAAAAAGAAAAAATAAATGTTGACCATAATCATTGTATTTTTTTTAATTTAATTTCATTATATGTATTTAAAGAAGTTTTGAGCATATTGATGTTTAACAATGTTTAAAGCAAATTAATGTCAAATTTGACTTAAATATTGCTTGTTTGAGTTTTGTACATTAGATATCAAATTGTAGTCTAAATGGTCAAGAAAAATGTTTGCCTAGGATATTCATGAAAGGAACATTGTCACTGCAGTTTCATAATTTTTAGCAACACTTCTAGACACCATAGACAATTATAATAATATATCTGAACGATTGAACGAGAGCACCATATGGAGTTTGTGGTGCTTCTCTTTCTCTCTGCATCTTAGAGCTTTCCCATTAGTTGGGTTTTTGGGTGCCAACTAGGAGAGAGGGAGGTGACCCAAAAAGAAAAGAAAAAAAGAAAAAGAAAAAAGGTCTGTCACCTTTTTACGCGTCCGTTGGGCGGGCAAGTAATGCCCATGTTGGCTGCATCTCCATTTAAAAATAAATAAATTTCTCTCTCTGACAAAAGCTGCCCAAAAACCCATTTTAATACTAATACAAAAGCCTTCTTTCTCCCCGTACCCCCAGCTCGCCATTCAAGTCCCGTACATCGCCCCATGACGCCATTAGAGCTGGGAAGTCTTGGATCGCGTCACGGGGCGATGTACGGGACTCAGATGGCGAGCTGGGTGTCCGGGGGTGTTTGGTGATCTACCTATGATTAAAATTAGGAGCAGGAAATATATATATAAGGGCAAGAAAAGAACACAGAGATGTTAATAAATAAAATGCTGAAGCTTTTTCTGAAGTGCTTCTTCTGCCAATATTTCATTTGCCAAAAAGCCAAAAATTCCCATCCGATATTTCACATGCATGGCCCCTTTAATACACAGCAGGGCAACAGAAAAACCCAAGAAAATAGCAATGAAAAATTAAAGTAATGTTAAAGTAACATTAAAAAGCATAAAAATAGGAAATATTCTTGAAAGCTTTGAATTCTTCCCTATTATGGAATGTACAAGTATTATGGAACCTATATATATATATATATATATATATATATATATTAGGAGCCTAGAGATTTATAGGGATTTGAGTAAGTGGTCATAAGGAAACTTGTTTCCTTATTAAAGTCTTTTAGCATGTATTTATAGGGCTGTCTATTCCCCTTTCTAACACAGATTTATAAACCTTCTATTCACTTTCGTACAATATATATTTTATCATTCCTTGATTCTTCATCTCTGCTTCCGCCTAATTGGCGGGTGGTTGTTATTCTCCACCCACCTGGCCTTTGGGTCTTTCAAATTCAACATTCCCTAAGCTGTCAGCTGCTTCTTCCTTCATTGATAAGTCTTCCCAATGAATGTATCATTACCATTCTTTTTTCATGAAAAACGTTCAGTTGTTCACCTAATTGTTGTTTTCGATGTTGTTTATGTGGTAATGTGAGCAAAGTTGTACTAAATATGATCAAATTAAAAATCGCAGACTAAATGTGGCAATGACACAATAGTTGTGGGACTAAAGTGGAATTTTCTCTCTCTCTCTCTCTCTATATTATTGACACCACTAAGAAAAGTTTTGCATCTACCTCTAATAATGTTTTATCATAATTTGGGCCAAGGGTGTCCTTAGTTGAATTTTTATTATCAATCTTTCTCTATCCTTTACTGTTATGGTGTCCAGGAGATTCCTATTCACATCTCTACTTTTCAATCTATGTATGGGTGATAATATTTTCTATACATTGTGAGGGATGGGGGAGATGCTGTATAAACACAAGCTAAAGGCTTTAAAACGGGTTTAATCTACTACCGTTTGAAGCCCTGAACCTCACATATGGGAGATCATAAAGAGGTTCCAGGGTGTCTGCTACCTTTTCTCCTGATGCAATATATATATATATATGTATGTATGTATGCACACTGCACACGTTTAGTGTCTATGGATAACATTACTTTAGCCTCTAACTTGATTTGCACAATGAATTCATTTTTTTTTTGGAAAAAGACAATAAACAATTGATGTCTTTTGGCATGTTTGCTTCTTTCTCAAATGACTCACTTCATAATGGCCAGTCTTGGTGATGAGCATGTTGGTTTCCGACGCATGGATCTCCATACATTGAAACTGAGTATCATTGGGGGAAGGCCATTCTCTTGTGGTGGTTCTCAACTGTTTCGAAAAAAACTTCTCATTGCTAGGTGAGTAGTGTGTAAATGTGATTTTGGTTATACTGTATGGCTTGTAATCCTTGTATGCATGTATTGGCCTTGTTTGGGGGAGAACTTTTTGAACAACTTTTAGCTTTTAAAGAGTTTTTAGTTGCTTTACTCAATTTAATAAAAAAATTAAAAAAATATATAAAATAAAAAATAAAGAAAGAAAGAAGTCTAATTTGCGGTAGCCCATGCTTGTAAATAGCTTTTTCAATATTTTTCTGTGTAAAAATAATAGGTGTAGCTTTTTAACAATCTTATCCCTTACATTTATATATAATACTCGATTTGTCCCATTTATTTGATTTATTTACTATATATTTGTCAAATCAACTCTTCTTTTTTCGCTTATTTTATATAATAATTTCTTATCATTTTCAACTTCACGTTGTTGTATTTAATAGAACTTCTATTTTAGTTTTTAAATCAATAAATTTATTAACTAATATGGAGTTCTAAATTAAATATTACAAAATTTTTAATTGTAAATAATTTTGGTTAAGTCTTGTTATAGGAGGTCATATGAAATGGAGCAGATGGAGTAATATATAGGTTTCCATATTATACTCTAGTGTACCATATTCTATTATAATACTGTTTTTATTGACCTTCCATTGATATGTATAGTTTTAATAGAAGTATTTCTTGATGTCCTTATATGTCATTTCATATATTCAAGCAGCTAACAAATAATAAGTAATACTCCCTCCGTCCCATTTTACCTGTCTCACTTTCCTTTTTTAGTCTTAGCTCAATATTATTACCTGGAACAAGCATTTTAGTCATTGGAAAACACATAGCATTTACTCCATACTTTAATTCCTTAAAAAGCGTTCAAAAAGTAAATGTGACAACTAATTTGGGACGGAGGAGTAGATAAGTTTACAAAATCTATTTGTATCAATAGCTAATGAAATCAACTAGTCAAATATCTAATACAAGCAGCTAATAGTTAATGTACAGACCTATTATCTATATGTGCTGGTTCTCTCTGTATTTGTGTTCTTTAATTCTTCATAAGCCGACCTTTGTTTTGAAGGTTCTAGCTTAAATTAGTAATTTAATATTGAATATTTCAATGGTTGAGTTTATTAAACATAGAGGGGATAGGTGATAACAGACCCCAAGGTGAACTATCCAACATCATTGTGCAACTAAGAATCGTATAGGATAACTTTTTATCGATCTGTATTAAAACTTCATTAATGTTTTTATATTCAACTGTGCTCTTTAGATATGCAGTTCATGATATGAACAGAAGTGCAGAGAAAATCTATGAAAATGCAGTGGGTGCTCCACAAGATCATTCAGTAATATTTCTTGCTCATAATGGTCCAACAGGTATTTATATCAGTCTGATAAAAGTAAAATTCATTTGGCGATTTGTGACTGATATCTGAGATCAATGTTCATACAGGTTTAGGTTCTGCAGTGGATGACATCTGTGGAAAGGATTGGTGGCCTGAAGGCGGTGACCACGGTGATCCAGGTAATAATATTCAGCTAAGACTTCCAATGACTAAAATGCTTGTTCCCATTTAATTGCATAGGATAGTATAGTAAATAGTATAATATACTTTTATAGATAATTTTACATGTAATCAATTAAGAGTAATCAACGGATTTATCAAATATCTTTTTATAACTAGCTAATACTATCAACTGGTCAAACCAGTTAACACAATCGGCTATTTGCTAATTGGCAAACACCCAATAATTAGATGTAATGACCATCAAGGGATAGCATAGATAGATATGTCTATTTAAGATACATAAGTGTCATTTTGTACTATACAGATCTAGCCCAAGCTATTTCCCGGTTAAAAGAGACTGCACAACTTCACGCCCCTCTGGTTGTGTTTGGTCACATGCATAAAGATCTGGCCTATGGAGGCCACCGGAAAATGTTGGTTGTTGGGGAAGATAACACCATATACCTGAACGGGGCCATTGTTCCGAGGGTGAAAAGAGTGGAAAAAGACAACTGCACACTGCGAGCCTTCACCATAGCCGATATTTTGGATGGAAGAGTGGAAAAGATTACAGAAACATGGGTTTCTGTTGCTGGCAACAATACAACATTAGAAAAAGAGCAACTAATGTTCAGTAGGTAAATGGTTCTTTGGTAAAATTTATGTCCATATCATGTATGTATAAAGTATACTAGCTATCATTGCCCAACATGCGAAATTATCATCTAATATAAGCTTAACATTAAAATAAATTTAGCAAAAAATAAGAATAATTTAATAAGCATATGTATGCATATAATTTCACACACTCAATGTCTGTATAAACTTACGCACATATCTGTATAATCTTGTTTATTACGTAGTTTGTTTTATTGAAGTACAACTATATTATTATATTGTACTTGCTAACATCTTTTCTTTCTTTTTTTTTTTTTCTCATTTTCATTTAAATTCATAATAAGATAAAACTTTTGCTGTGTACTAATTTATATATATTAGGAATAAAGGTCAAATAGACCCTTGAACTATTGATGAAAGTACAATTAGTCCCTTTAACTACAAAAAATTTCAATTAAGCACTTAAACTTTTTTAACAAATGTAATTAAACTTTTTTTATAGATTACTATCAAGTAATGGGTTAAAATTAACTGACTGGACATTCATATATATTCTAAATGCTGACTTGTAATATATTTAAATAATTAAATAATTATTCTTTAATTATTAGCTGCCATGGCAGCCATTATTAATAATGGCTGCCATGGCAGCATTGTCTTCTTCCAGTTTGGAAGAAGATCTTCTTCCAGTTGAGCTGCCATGGCAGTCATTAATGGCTGTCAAGGCAGTGGCCATTTTTTATTTTTAAAAATAATTTGTCTTCTTCTGTAGTTTTGGCACTTTTGGGTGTGAAAAAAATAGAAAACTGGGTTTTGAGAATGAAGATGAGAAGATTTTTAGGGAGAGAGAATTCCCTTGAGAATGAAGATGAGAAGATTTTTAGGGAGAGAGAATTCCTAGAAGGGAAATTTCCTTTCAATGTTGAATCTTCCAAAAACAACTCTCCATTTTCACAATAACAGAGTAATGCTAAAACATAGAAATAGAATAAACAAAGCCAGCCATGGTAGCCAATTCCCCATTAATGGTTGTCATGGCAGCTCAACGTCTTCTCCCAATTTAGAAGAAGACGAAGGTCTGGATGAAGACAACGCGATCAATAATTTTTTTAAAAAAGTATTTAATTATATTACACTTCAGCATTTAACATATATTTGGTCAACTAATTTTAACCCATTACCTAATAGTAACCTGTAAAAAGGTTTAATTGCATTTTTTTTTAAAGTTCAAATGCTTAATTGAAACTTTTTGTAGTTGAGGGGGTTTATTGCACTTTCATCAATAGTTTAAAGTCTATTTGACCCTTATCCCTATTTATTATTACTATACTAGTTATAAACACAATGCACAATAAAAATGCCAATATAAAAACTAATTGTGAAATTATATATTCAAAGTAAATGTAAAACTACATGATTTTATAACTATTATAAGAAAGAAAAAAAAAAACTTATAAAAGATAATATAAATAAGAAAAAAGTGTCAAATATGTCATTAAATTTATCGCTTTTATGCAATTGAGGCATTCTTTGGATTTTTTTTAAAAATGTAATTTTAGTTGAAAACATTTTAATTTTTCCTCCCAACTAGTATGAAAGAGGAAGGGGTGACTCTTAGTATATACCATGTAAGCAATATGATCATATTTTACCGGAAAAAGAATTAGAAAAAGTCCTAATTGCACATATTTTTCTTATTCGATGCTTCGATTGCATACCTTTTAAGTTCAATAATCTAATTGCACATAAGCATAAGATCAATTGGTAGTTATGCATGATTTTAGGAAAGAAATTTATGCTAGGATTAAATTTCCTTCTTCGTGTATAATTCTTTCTCTATCTTGCTTTGAATTTTTCTTGTACGTTTCTTTTATTTAACCATGGATTCAAGTTCGTTTTTACGTGTTTTTAATTTTCTATCATTTGTGTATAATATTTTTCATATTTGTGATTGACCTATATGTAGTTTTCATGGGCAACGTACTAGTATGCACTATGGCCTCCATAGGTGTGCATTTGCATTGTCAGTCCTTGCTGTTGGGTTTTCGTAGTCTGTGTGCACCTCATCGTGGTGCAATGTGTACTTTCTGTTCATGTGATGTGTGCGTGCATTGTGAACTTGGTGTGTGTGTACCATAGTACACATGTGTGCGCATTTGCTTGTAGTGGTGCATAGTGTATATATATGCATTTTAATGTAAACACTGACGGAACCACCCTGGAGGCAGTGGGGGCAGTTGCCCCCACTCACCCCACCCCCACCCCATATATAGCCTTTGTATGTATATATGTATATATAGTACATGTTTTATATATAAATATATGAAAACTTATGAAAGCTAACAATTGATAAGCTTGCAGAGTTGGTAGGTGTGTGGTTTTATTTAAAAAATGGTGAGGGTTCAAATCCTAGCCACAATGCTTGCTTTCTTTGCAAACTTTTCAGTTGTATACGTACATATTGCTTTTTAAATATATCTATTAATGATAAGATGTATAATTATAATGTGTTTTCTATTTGAATTATTTTATCAAATTAATTATATTTTATATAGAGTTATGAATATTTTTATAAAGTTTTGATGTGTTTTATTTTCCGCCTATATCAAACAATATTTATAATGTATTTTGTAATTTATGAATTTATTCATATTTGATATTTGAACCTTGTGGCACTCGGTTTATACTCCCACATGAAAAAGAGTGAGTTCGAGCCTCAGTGGAGGTAACTGTTGATGACTCTTTGTGCTTCAATAGGTTGAGAAAGTAATTATGAACATATATTACACTGTAACAAAGTCAGTAGTACTCAAAAAACATTTTTGAATTTAATTTACCTTTGCTTCTTCGCCCCCTCAACCGAAATCTTGGATACGTCACTGAATGTAAATGTGTACAAAATTCAATTTTAGAGTGTGCACAATGCAATGTATAAGTGTGACATATGACATGTGTACACACAATTGCGACATTCTACGATGCACATGATGACGCTATGTTGTGCATGAATGCATACAGTCTCCATGTGTTTGTATCGCTAAATTAAAGCACTGAGCATTCACAAAACAATCAAATTTTCTTATATTTAATAATATTAAGTATTAACAATAATTTATTATTTAAATGAAATAATTTAATAATATAGAAATTTCTATTTTGTCTTTGACTTATCTATATTGGTCTAATAACGTGAATTGTTAACTTATACATCTTGATTTATTCCTTGTACAATGATAAAACATTTTCAAGGTTACTATTTTTCACTTTTTACTTTTTCATATTGAGTGTTTGACACTGTGCCTCTTCGGTCCCGTGGACTCTCCCTATATACACACAATTTTTTGTTAGCTCTTTTTAGCTAGGAGTTCCTTGTTTTTGCATTGCATTGAGCGAAAAGTGTATATAGGAGCCAAAACTGGCTAAGGAGAAGACCAATAGTTATATTATGGATCCGGATCCACCTTGTAAGATGGATCTGTATCTATTTATATAAAATGTTCATAATTTACATACTGAATGGTCACAATTTAAATTATGAGTATTCAGTATGTAAATTGTGAACAAGTATATAAATTGTGAACATTCAACATGTAAATTGTATATTTTGGATCCAAGTTAACAAAATAATTTGCTAGGAGAAGACCACTTCCTTATCTACTTCCTCGTGGCATGTGAGCCCAAATTTGATGTCCATCATGGGCCTATCAGTAGTGTGTACATCGGAGTTATTGGAGAACTGAATTAGTGTACTGTATTGATTTTTTTTTAAGTACTACTGACTATATTATAATATAGTATCTGTTCATAACTACTTTCTCAACCTACTGAAGTACAAAGAGTTAGCATCGCCTCCACTAAGACTCGAATACACCCCTTTTTATAAGAGGGTGCAACCGGATGCCCCTAGATCACAAGGTCATTGGTGTTGTACTGTACTGATAGTATCATGATTTTTTAAATTTTTTTGGAGAGGGAGTGTATGGGAGGAGGTGAGACATGAAAGTTAATTGAGAATTAAAAAAAAAAAAAAATGGACCCATGGGTTGTGCAGGTAAGCACTATGTTGATTGTTGGTTGGGAGCTCCAGCCTGCATGCATGTAAGACATTGTTGGTTCATCATATTGTACATACAAGAGATTC
>CM008332.1:48713935-48725554 GCA_002525835.2 Ipomoea batatas | reverse complement strand
AATAGGGATTCAGGATTTAGGAACTAATAGCCCAGAGCCCAAGAAGCTAACCCAAGCGGCCCAAGAATGGTCTAGGACACGGAACCCACCATTTCGGGCCCAGAGGCGGGTTTCAGGTCCTTCACCCTTCTTGGGTCGCTCAGGTTATCTTCTTGGGCTATGCGTTTTCAAACCCTAGGTTCCTATTCTTGGGATGTTTGCAGCATCTCCATCATTATTACTAAATAAATTTTGTTGGCAAAATCAAATGTGACAATAAAAACATATTTCAAATATGTCAAAATTAATAGCTAAAGGACAAATGTATAAAAGGAATAATAGTCGAGGCAACAAAAGTGAGAATAGTTCATATGAAATTATTTAAAATTCAATAATTTTTTTACATATAAATAGATCAATACATGTGATAAGTAACAATAATATTAAGCAAGAGTAGTTATAGTGGTGGAAATGGGCATCAAATCAGTTCAAGTCTAGATGATCAAAACTAGCCTAGGGACTAATACAGGCCTAGTATTCCCTTTGGACAGGCCCAACATGAACTAAGATCACTTAAAATCACAAATTATACCATGGACCGAGTCTACCTTGCATTGTGAACTCTAGTCCAAAAATAACTTTTAAACTTTGTACTTACAAATGAGAATCACACCATATGATACCAACATCTTATGTGTCTGCAGGTAAGTGCTTTCGATTTGTTTAGACTCGATCCTTAGTCTTGACTTCCAAACTTCATCTTTGTGACCAATTAATGTCCATGCAGACATATCTTTTACATCTTGAAATGGGTAAAGACTGAATTTTTGTTGGCAGCATTATACAAAGATTAATATTACATTCCTTACAATAATCATTCCCTAATTAATATTCACAACAATGTATTATATGTCAGTATTGTATTGATTTATATATAGAGTACAACTCTTATACCTTAATGTATATTAAAACAAAAAAAGTAACATAAAAACGAATATAAATGAAGGTACCAATCTTTATTCCCATCTTATTAAATTTTTAGATTATAAATATAATTGAAAAAACTTAATTAACAAATTGTTACTACGGAGTATATTATTTCTTATAAATCAATTAATAACGTACAAGCTAATTAATATATGTACTACGGACAACAATTTAAGAAAGAAAAATATGTACCGAAAGGGGTGATCAGAGTGGATGGAGCATGATTCTTGTATCTGAATAGTAATGTGTTCGATTTGTGCACATGTACAGTCTTTCAGTTAAATTCGTGGCACAAGGTCTTCATAATGAGCTTTACTTCTTTTTGTGTGATTTATTGGGCATTACATAATTGCATAAGAATAGATTTACTCAATAAATACTCTCAAAATAGTGCTTATTACATGTTTCCATTGTTGCTATAAAAAAAAAAAAAAAAGGAAAAAATATTACTTAGTACACTAAAAATATATATATGCATGCGATTAATTAATTAGTTATACTTAATAATAAAAAATAATGTTTCTTTTTAAAATATAAGTAATGATTAATTAATCACGTAAATTAGGACATTTTACGAATATTATCTAATCTAAATAAAAACTAATAAGTGTGAATGAATAATGTTATATACCTTTATTTATGTTTGTTTTTTTTGTTATTTTTTAATACGTTATACTATAAGAGTTGTGTTATACAATATTTTTATCAAAAATACCCCTACCGTTATAATTTTTGTTATTTTTTTCAACTTTTGTTACCATGTACATACATCCACAATATTGTTTTTAAATCTTTTTCAATGGTAATAATATATAAACATTATATATTGAAATACTATATATTAGTTATTTCCTAATAAAATATAAATATCAAATATTTAAAAAATAATTTACATTATAATTATATTATTATTATATCTAAAATCTAAATAAATCTAAAATTTTAATATACATTATTAATATTAGGTATTTATTTTTCCACATCATGCATAAAAAATACAGTTATATATAGAATTGACAATGGTGATTTGCAATAAAGTAGAAATAGTGGATTGATTGATGGATAAGGGTTTGGGTTTTGACACAAATATTTCAGCTTTCCAAAACATACTGATTGCTCTTCCGTGCATTATTATCATGAGATTTTAACCTTATGTGTTTGTTTCACATAGGCGGCTGTTGCCTACACTGTATTTTATCACATTATGACTCCTTTTCCCACCAATTTCATTTCTTCATCATCATTACTTTTCCAGAAAATCACCACCAGTGATTCCCAAGAAACTGCGTATTGCATGGGTACTGATTGTCTTACAAAGTTCCTAAAACAAAGTTATATATATATAGTTTTTTTTTTTGAACAAACGGAACTATTCATTAATATCAGAAGATAACAGATTACAAAGATAAGTAGGAGGGTTGACTAACCACTCCGAACAACCAGACCGCGGACTGCCTAGCTATATTATATAGTTGAACCCTCGAGCTATATTACTCTATCTCGTCGAACTAAAACAATAGGTAAGCACTTTGATTTTTTATCGAGAGTGTTGTTAGAAATTTTCGAAGAAAAGGATTTTGAGAGAGGAAGAGACAAAAAAATAAAAGGTTTTAATGTTCTTCAGATTTGTATTGGAATTAATAATAAGCTGCCAATTTTTAGATGACATTTATGTGATTTGATTTGCAACCCTCTTTGTGCATGACAAAAAGTCTCTAAGCTATACTATAAAATTCAAATTTCATTTAAAAGGTATTATATATATACTAGTGCAAACATATTTTCCATTCTGATTCTGATGTAGGCAAAAGCTATTGCCAATCATTTTCCACTTTCATTTTTCAATTCAAATGATGGGTCTAATTTGAGACACAATTTCTCATTCATCTATTATTTGTTTAGAGTGTACAATATATCAATTTCTTTGTCTCATTACGAAGAACTTGATTTCACTTTAGTCCTATCCAAATCAAAAGTGAAATCTACATATATTTATACTACAAAATAGTTAGTTAAAATTTCATTTTTCTAAAAATATTGAACAATTGTTGCCTCAATGCATAAAGGACGTAGTGATAAGATAAACGTTATACGGAATAATTAAAAAAAAAAAAAAAAAAAAAAACCAAAAAGCCAAAAAACAAAAAAACAAAAAACCGAGATTATTTGCAAGTTGTTTGTCAGTAACCTAATAGGCAAATTATACCGTGCACCACGTACGTAAACGACGTCGTTTTGAGCACTGTAAACTAACCGTCCCTTTTTTTGGAAATCACGTTTCCCGTTTCGGCCGGTCTCTGTATTTATGTTAATATTCTGTGTATTCTAGATAATCGTTATGTGTATTCCAGGCAATCATTCTGTGTATTCTAAGCAACCGTTCTGTGTATTCATGTTAGTAACACATGTTGTGATGTGTTTGTGTATTCGAATATTTAGGAAGATAAATTCTGTGTATTTTGTGTCAATATTCTATGTATTCATGTTATTAACACAGGTTGTGATGTGTTTATGCATTCGAATGTTATGATGATGAGTTCTGTATATTTTGTGTCAATATTCTGTGTATTATGGGCAAACATTCTGTGTATTCTAGGCAAACGTTTTGTGCATTCTAGATAATGATTATGTGTATTATAGATAATGAATTTCCTGGAGTCATTCACGTCCGCGTCCACTAACATCGAAACGATGTCGTTTCGGACCAGGGTGCACAGTGCTATGTGCACCGTGGTCCACGCGATTGTCATTAACAATGGTAGGCTGAATGAATTTACGATTAGGCCCAATCGACGTTCGAAACGTGGATGAGAGGAATCTTTTACTTTTGTTTAAGATAGTCAATATACTTTAAAATAGGTCTAAAAATTTGGACTGGAAAATTAGTTTACAATCTTGTACTTTCGATTCTGCAGCAAATATTGGAAGTATTTTAGATGGCAAAAAAAAAAAAAATATTTAACATGAAACATTATGATTGATTATATATCTACTATACTAACAAGAGGCAAAGAAAGTTAGGCCTATAATCTGTAGAAAAAATGACGGTCAAATTATTAAATCAAATGGATGGCTAAGATTTTTTAAATTTATATTTTTCCGTGAGATTTCTAATTTATCCTTAATTATATGATTATCCGTTAAATTTTCCGTTAAATATTCTCTTTTACGTTAACATTCCGTTAAACTTTTAACTTATCCATTAATTTCTATAAGTAAGAGTTTAGGTTCGAACCTCATCCCAATCAAAGTTGGTATAATTGTTGAACATATACTACGGATATTCAAAAGTAAATACCTCACTCTATTACTCTTATTAAATTAAATAAATTAGTATTTACAACAAAAAAATAATACATATGCATTTATTTAATTTATAATTCAATGTCTACAATGACTTTATTAAAAAAATATTCATTATCAAAAAATTTAAAAAAGAGATATAATTTCATTAGTTATATTGTCTATATTTTCTACAATACAAAGATTTCTTACCATCAAATTTATTAATTAATTATATTCACTACATTGTTCATTGTTTTCTTTTTACACTATCTTGTAATTAAATATCAAAGTTATACTATAAATAATGTTATATATGTATTTACAAGTAACACGGAATTTTTTTTTTAAAAAAAAAAACAGTTTGGAACCAACCATATATATTAACTACTTAGGGAGAATTTATTGACAAAAGACATTCAAATAATCCTATAAATTAATTTAAAACTCATTATTAAAAAGGCTTAGAGAAATTCAAACGAAAAAGTAATACTCCGTATTTATTTATACTATCATTTTTAGACTAATAAGTATTTATATTAGTGTTTTTACAAAATTACAAACATTAATTTTAGTGACAATTATAATCAATCTCTCATATATTATCTTGCATTCATAAACTTTGAATTACCGATTCAAATAAACAAATTCAATATTCAATTACATATACATGAACATCTCTTATATAATTTTGCATTGATATACTTTGAAAAACTTATTTAATAATAAAAATTGGCATTATATCATTCACACAATGCGCGTGAAAAACTAGTATATATATATATATATATATATATATATATATATATCCCTGCTAGTTTAACGATACTACTCAATGGGTCTATTGAACCCACAACGTTTTTCTCTTTTTGGTGGTGCACAACAAATACAAATACTATATACTATAATATAATAGTAACATTTACTTTTAAAAGTGAAAGAGAATTGATGTGATAGAGATAGCTAAGGTTATCATTATCCCTCCAATACTCGGTGCATATCCTTTCAAAAATGGGTCTCACTATTTTACTTACATTTCTGAAATATTCTCACACTTTCAAAAGTGACTCCATTATCACTTCACAATACAATAAAATAACAAAATAATAATAAAATAAATACATAAAGTACAAAAAGGCTACCATTTGGCAGTCTTTTATGTACTTAGCAAGCTTGCTATACACCTACGCATTAAAAAAATCTACTTTGACATGCCATCTTGTCTTGTAAAGACTATCCTTTCAGAAATAAGGATAGCCTAAGTAGGGCTTTTGCCGTCACTTTAATCTCGTGGTAGGGAAAGATGATGGGATGCCACAATAATCATCATCTTTTTGTTGTATGTATTCTCATGTTTTACTTCAAATTTTTATTTGACACACAAAATCCTGAAGTTGATATTTATATTAAGACACACATGAAAAAAATAATTTATCAATATCCATTACGCATCAAGAAGTAAAATTTAGAGAGTACGATTTGAGAGCACGTGTAATAGAAATTTTTCTTATTTTTGAGACTTCAACGTTGTACAATGGTTAAAAATGTTTAAGCAATGAGTGTGTCCTCCACTTTTGAGAGTATATAGCAATATGATAACAAAAGACAACGCAATTGTTCCTACTTTTCCCTATAATGACAAGAAAAATGTTTTTGAGAAAATGACAAGAAAAGTGTTATTTTCCCTGGTTCAGATCACTGCATAATTAAAATCGATTAATCAACTATTTTTAAAAGATAAACTACAAATAAGTCATCGTACTATTTGAGAACAAGTAATTAGGCCATTGAACTTGAATAACCCTACAATAAACCACTGAACTCGAAAACACAAAGTAATTAAGCCACTGAAATCGAGAAAAAGAACAATTAATCAATTTTTAAAATTTTCGACGAAATTTTCTGGCACCGACGACCATTTTCGGCGACGACTCGGTCGCCGGAGATCTGGTCGCCTTTCCGATGAGGGCGACCAGAAACGGTCGCCCTCGCCGGATATGCGATCGGCGATGATTCGGTAGTCGCCAGTCCCCGGAAATGGTCACAAAGTTGCCGAAAATGGTCGTTGGTGAGAAAATAATTTCGCGGGAAATTTTAAAAATCGGTTAATCGCTCTTTTTTTCGATTTCAGTGAATTAATTGCTTTGTTATTTGAGTTTGATGGCCTAATTGCTTGTTCCCAAATAGTAGGGTGGCTTATTTGTAGTTTATGCCTCTTCAAAATTATAAGATGAAAAATAAAGAATACTGCTTTCCAACTCAACAAAGAAAATTTGAAAAACATTTTTTTCATGATTTCTGAATTTAAAAAATGCATAAATTTACTTATAATCATATTTATCATTAATTATGATCCTCCGCCTCACTTAATTATTTTCCTCTATTTTTATTTGTTTACATACCTACCTACCCACAATTATTAATTTAAGAAAAATTGTAATTTATGTCCCTCCATAATATATCAATTATCAATGTCACCCCTGAATTATTAGTGGTGCAAATGTTACTCTTCAATTTTCATAAACGGTACATATATTGTCTCTCCATGGTGTAAATATTGCCCATCTTGTCGGTACGGGAGGGGTAATATATGTACCGATTTAAAAAATTGAGGAGCAACATTTACACCACTAATAATTCAAGGGTGACATTAATATAATTGACATATTTTGAAGGGACAAAAATTACAATTTTCCAGCACAACATTACATACCTATCTACCTTACTCTACCCTACAAAGATCTACCTACCAACTTACCTATATTACCACCCACCTATATATCCAACTACAACTATTGCATTTTATTTTCAATCTACATCTATATACAATGTTAATAAGAGTCAATAAAGTTATGACTATAACGGGAAAAAATGTTGGTGGTAATTATTTACTTAAAGGAATGGTTCATATTATTTTGATTTTAGGAACTTTTTATGATTTTTCTTCTTTACTCTCTATTATATTATTTTCTTCCCTTAAATAATCCACAATCCGTTAGTATAAACTTTAGTAAAGGAATATTCCGTTTAACTTTTAACTTACTCATTAATTTCTATAAGAAAGATCTTAGGTTCGAACCTCATCCCAATCAAAGTTTGCATAATTGTTAAACATATACTACGAATATTATACTACAAATATGTTAGAGTATATTATTGAAAAGTAAGTATCATACTCTATTACTCTTATTAAATTAAATAAATTAGCAGCTACAACAAAAAAATAATACATATGCATTTCTTTATTTTTAAATCCGATGTTTACAATGCCTTTATTCAAAAAAAATTACTCTATATCAAAAATTAAAAAAAGAGATATAATTTCATTAGTTATATTGCCTTTATTTTCTACAATAAAAATTATTCATTATCAAAAAATTTTAAAAGAGATATAATTTCATTAGTTATATGTCTTTATTTTCTACAATGTAAAGATTCATTACCTTCAAATTTATTAATTAATTATTATATTCATACATTATTCATTGTCTTCTTTTTACAATATCTTGTAATTAAATGCTCCGTATCAAAGTTATAATACAAAACAATGTTATATATTTATTGACAAGTATTCTATTAATAACATAGAAAAAAATTTTAAAAATAATTTGAAGCAAATCATATTAACTACTTGGGGAGGATTTGTGTAGACAAAGAAGACATTCAAATAACTCAATAAATTGAAGTGGTAAACTACCTTCTAATATTTTTTGGACTACATCATAGTTGTTCACTTTAAAAGTAAATCATTCTTTATTAATATGATTTAAAATGTATAAATTTTTATTACCAAAATTCATATTTATTTATATTATTATTTTTAGGCTAAGTATTTAGACTACCGTTTTTATAAAATTGTAAACATTTATTTTAGTGGCAATTATAATCAACCTCTCATATATTATCTTGCATTCATATACTTTGAATTACCAATTTAAATAAACAAATTCAACATTGAATTACATATGCATGGATATCTCATATATAATCTTGTATTGATATACTTTGAAGTTCTGATTTAAAAATAAATATTGGACATTATCTTATTCGCGCAATGCGCGTGAAAAAACTAGTAATCTAATATACCTCTATAAATTTCTAAAATACATTCTTTATAACTATAACATTAACAACAAAAACAACAAGGATAATAACAACAGTAATACTAAAAATAATAATAGCTTTAAAATCTATACTATTAATAAAAACAAAATCTTCAATTTTAACTTTCCACCCAAAAAACTCCTATACTATTAAGGTTTGCATAATATTGTAAAATATGGTAATACAATTCTTAGTCGTACTACAGTTGTACATTAAAATATGGTAATACAAATCCTAGTACAATATATACTTTCCTACTTTCCTATTCGTAATAAAATTCTATATTAAAATTACTAATTGTAATAATACAGTACATATACTTCCCTGCAATGTAATATTGTAAAATATGATAATACAATTCATATTCGTACTACAATTCTACATTAAAGAAACCAATTTGAAATGTCCACCCCTATAATTTTTATTAATATGTCTTTTATTTTATCTAATTAAAAATTTGAAAACAATATTATAAAGTACGAATAATTTGTATTTTTGTGTATTTCATTAATTATTATAATTTTTATTCTTATTTATCAATTTATTGATGCTAGAATAAGAAATGTTACTATTGTTTGGAAATGTTGAATTAAATCAATACAAAGCACATTAACAAAAATTAAATGAGCACATAGCAAAGTATTTAATTTCTTCCGAATGCTTAGTTAAATAAAATTAAAGAAACGTTAATTAAAAGTGATTATAGTAGAGTTGTTATAGTTTTAAATTGTAATATATATGTTATTTTCCTTCGTGTAGAGAACGTTATCGTCAAAGATAAGGACTCGCGGTGATATTGTTATAAACGTTTCTTCGAGTGGAATAACATCTTTGCTCTTGCCAGGAGGTAGGACGTCGCATTCCAGATTTGCTATACCACTCTCTTTGAACGAAGATTCCACGTGTAATATATCGTAAGGTAGTAACCTTGCTAAGTTTATAATAAGGAACAAGTTGATTATATGAGACGAGTAACTGATGAGTGATGACGCATAAACACTTTTTTGAAGCTTTGGACAAAACCATGAGGGATCTATTAAGGTTTGCATACCGGATAGTGCTGAAAAGACATTTGGTGGAAAGACAATAGTTTTTTACGGTGATTTTAGACAGATTCTTCCAGTTATTCCGTGCAGGTGAGTGTGTGTGTGTGTGTATATATATATATATATAGTGGCGCACTCTAATGAGAACGGGTGCCTAGGAGAGAAATAAGAATGATCCACAGCCGTCCAAGTGTTCAGATCAACGAATCAGATGTAATTTAAAAAAACGACGCGGTGGCATTTTCGTAAATATTTCGAACTTTGGTGCAAGTAAATGTGTTATAAGTGCAAGTAGTTGGTGCACATTTGCAAGTAAAAAGTGCAAGTAAAATCGCTTACAAGTGCACCTATTTTCACTTACAAGTGCAAATAATTTACCTTGTTAACATTCGTGCACCTAGGTGCAACTAGTTATAACGTTAGGTGCACTTAGTATTGATGCTCAATGTACATTTGCACATGTAATACATTATACATGCAATTGTGCACCTATTTTCACTTACAAATGCAAGTAATTTAACTTGTTAACATTCATGCACCTAGTTATAACCTAGGTGCAACTACATTTGGACACGTGGCGATCTGTGATTGATTCTCAGTTTTCTCTTGGACGGTGTGTTCTTATTTGAACGCAGTCCTATATATATATATGTATGTATGTATTTATGTACACACACATAAATAAATTTATGAAAATTACTATGTTGATTTTCAAATTTACTCAAATTCTTAAGTTCTTGATGTATATCGTTTTCTTGGGACCCACATAATGACAATAGTCTATCATTGTATGCGAGAACTCTAAATTTATTTCCATTAATATTTCAATCCAAATTTTGAAGTAAAATATAATTTCAAATGTGACGACACCAATGTCTAAAGTTTTTTCCATTTTAATAGTATGAATGTTTAAAGACAAAAATGATAATATGGAATTAAATTTGGAATTACCGTAAAAGATAAGAATTGATATCCGTACTCTCGTCTCTCTAAAGCAAAATTTCGTTCAGTTTTGGGAGGCTGAGGAGAGAGGGACCACCTTTTTTTTATTTTTTATTTTTTTTATATAAATAAATTTATTTACTACCTCTAAATCTCTAGTTCGTCTTTCTTTGTTTCAATTCATGAATTCTGAATTTATTCACAACGTTATTGATTTACTGGCTTTCTTGAATTCTTGATACCTGAAAATTAAAGTTCTGGAGAAAGTAGCCCTTTTTTACGGTAAAGATTCAAACTTGGGCGCTGTGATTCCCTGTTTTTGGGAATCTGGGTTAGTGGTTCCAGAAATGACTGTTGATGAAAGTAGAAGAAGGGTTGAAAAGGAAAATAATTCTGACAATTTCCCAGTGGGTATGCGTGTTCTTGCTGTTGATGATGACCCAATTTGCTTGAGGTTATTGGAATGTCTGCTTCGGAAATGCCAGTACCATGGTATATATGTTTATTGATCTCTTGTTAAATCTTCCAGGTTTTGTTTGTTTGGCTTCTCAAGTGAATTTTATGAATTAGTCTGTAACTTTCTTTATCGCCCATACCAGGTTATCGTTAAGAATTTTGTTTTTATATATCTTGATTGATGAATTCTCTTTTCATTGTTGAGTTGTAGTGTCCAAATTCAAGGGAAATTAAGTATTAACTGATTGAGATTTTTTACTTTCATATATCATAGAGTTCCAGAACTTCATTTATTTGCATGTTGCATGCATGTTTCTGGAGGAAGAAGAAAAGAGATTAGCAGCTTCTCTTGTCTTTATTAGTTTTGGCCTTTTTGGCTTTGTTTTTTTGTCTGTTTTCTTCTTTTTTTTGGGGTGCTGGGGGCGCATAGGAACTGATTGTGGCATTTCAGTTTGTACTTTTGTGACTAATTGTGTTTTTCCTTATTTATACTGCTTGCAGGATCAATCCAAATCCCAAAAATAGTGTTTTTTCTTTATAATTGGTCCCCCATTAGTCCAACTAAACCAAAAATTATGTTTGATTCCTTTCATTGGAGTTGTGTTGTCAAATTAGTACATTGTTTTCTGCCAATGTTTATGTTCTGCTGTTATAAGTCTTGTCTGCTGGTTGGTGTTTGAACATAGGCCATACTTGCCAAACACACAAATGTTTTTGAAGATTTTACCCTTGATTGAATGCCTGTTGCAAGTTGCAACTGTTCATTGTGATATTGAAAATATTCGATTAGGTTAGTTTTTATCTTGAATATGATTTGGGATTC